>JANIJG010016495.1:0-14014 GCA_024611175.1 Megaceryle torquata
AATACTATAAATACAGTAGTAACTATGTGGAGAGCAGTCTTAATGACAAGAGTATCATATATAGGAAATATGCTGATATTGTTTATAATAAACAGTATCATCCCTTACCTACTATATAAAACTTCACAGTTTTCCTGCAATTAACTTTAAATGTTTCAGTCTTACTCTTCTGTTTGCCCCCCTTCCCCAGCTTCTGCTCCACCTCACCCCACCCCCAGCTGCATAGAGATGCTTCATTGCTTCAAAGTCAGGCAAGAAATCAAGGTGGGATGTGTGGCTGCCCATTAATATTCATGCTAAACCTTACAGCAGAGACCTCGGCACCCATGACAGAGAGGTGCTCAGGACAGATACAAACTCAGGGCTTGGAAGGCTTTGCATGGATCCCCACTTTGATTAGTTTTTCATTTCCTTGCTCTATATTACACCAAAATAGAGAGGAAGGTGGATAAGGAAAGGGATGAAACCCCTCAAACTGGCTTCGCTGGGTTGTGGTGACCGGTTCATCATGGTGTGTTGTTACTGGATGCAGGCACACTTAGGGAGTCACAACAGCTGCGCAAGGAAACCCAGCAAGTCCTCTGTGCAACTCAAGTGAGCACAGGGATACGGCAGCAAACCCTGGTGTGTGCTGCGCACATGTGCCTCCTTCCAGTGGCTTTGGGGAGGAGCTTAGAGGTGCTCTGCATTTTGGGGGGGCTTAGTCTGTAGCTATTGATGCTCTCTTAGGGTGTTGGCACCAGAAGGTGAAAGAAGGAAACTCTGAGGTTAGTGAAGTCATGAGAAAAAAGGAAAGAAGCAAAGCTGGAGGGAAGCAGGGATTAATGAAGATCTTCTGTAACTACACTAAGCAGGTAACCAGTTACAGCTGGGATGAGGGGCTGCCACCAGGGAGAGTAAAGCAGTTGTTGGGGAGGCTCCTTACTATTTCAAGTCTTTCCTCCTCAGCAGAAACCTAGGAACGAGACAATTAGATTCAGAAATCCTATGAGGAGAGATCTGTGCTGGCTGGGGAGCAACTTGTTACCCATGGCTTGCAATGTATAGAGGATATTATGGCTTTCTCAGCCCCAGGCAGTTATGCTCTGCAGAAGAGGACACAACATGTGGTAAGTTGACTGATAGGCGGGTGTACTGGAATGATAAAAAGGGGCAAGGTATCCTCAGGGAGAGGAAGAAACTCTCTCAGGAGTGTAACCACAGGTGAAGGATTATATAGTCTGGACCATGATGGAGGGTTTTCTAAGCCAGGTAGCTCTGCCTAGAAACCTGGCCTTTATTCCTGGCCTAACTACAAGTTACACCCATGGGTGACCTGCAACTGCAGGCACTAAAGGTGGACCTGAGACTGTTCCATGTTTATTAAAGCCATGGTGTGAGACATGGCCACAGTGCTTGTCAGAGATCCAAAGAGCATCCTGACAGGACAGATCTGTACAAACTTGGTGTCCTTTGCTGTCAAATGGTGAAAGCTGCCATATTTAGGTGTCTCAAGCATTTGAGGTGTATTATCTCTTACGTCGATGCTTCTGTGGGCTGCTTTTTAAGAGTCTTCGCTGCTGCTATGATCTAATTACTTGGAAGGTACTTAATAGTGGTAGATCAGAATAGACCTCTCCATGGAGCTCTGGACTGGTAGCATTACAGAAATAAAAACTTTTTCTGCTGATGTTGGCTGGAAAGATTGGAGGAAGTATTGCGTTTGCCAAAGTTGTCTTCCTCCTTTGGGGCTTCGGAGCTTGGATCAAGTATGTAAACCCTGTGCTGCAACAACCTAGCCATCCTTCTCACAAAATTCCTTTCTGCAAATTGTTTTCCAAGTTCAATTACCTCTTGCAGACACATTATTGTTACTTTGTAAAATTCTGTGTATGGGCTGCTTGGCAAAGTCTTTAGGAATGTGTCAGTCCTGGCTGAGGCCAGAAGTGGCCCTGTGGTCTGGTGAAAGGCAGATGATTTTTGAGGAATGCAAACCCATCCTTAACAGCTGTCTTTATTCTGTGAAGATCAACATTGGACACAGAGTGTCCAAAGTGCTGGAAATGTAATGTGCAGTAGTAACCTCTGAATCAAATCTATTTGCTTAGGAGCTGAAACACGTTACTTCCTAGTTGCATTCTAAGGGGTTTAGCCTAGTACCCATAGCTACTTCAGAGGAGATGCTTTTATTTTATGGAGAGACTGCCAATTCCACTTTACCCTGTTATGAAACATTTTGGATGGGCATTTTCTGGCTTTTACTGCTGGTACAGCATCTGGCCCAGTGGAGGTGCCAAGCGGTGGTGGCTAAGCACCTTCACCTTAAAGCCAAAGCAGGAGGGCCTGGGACTGACAACAGCACGAAGCAGAGCAGCGAAGGATAACCCTGATACACGCTGGTAGCAGCTGATACTTCCTGTGCTGTGCATGAGCAGCAGGTTATTTGGTCTTTCCCACAGCCAAGCTCTAGTGAATGGACTAAACCCTGTCATAAAAGCCAGACCCTACACAAGCATAGGGCAAACCATTCTGTGCCTCGCGTGTTCCCACTGGGGAACCAAAGTGATGTAATAGACCAAGTCAGGAGTAAAATGATAGCTTGTATCCTACAGGGGAAAAAAAATATAAATGGGGGAGGTGGGAGAGTGAGGGACTAAAGGGAGAGAGAAAGAGAAATTGTGCTCTCGTTCTCTGCTCTTTCCTTTCCCATTTTTCCCTGTTTGAGACTGTGTCAAATACCTCTGTGCCTGTTCCCCTCCCCTCTCCCAAATCTCATCTCTCTTCAGAGCTTTGGCTTTAAACATGCACACATATATATGCAATTAAATGCAGGCTTTGACTTTTCGCCTGGGAAACTGGAGGGATAAGGTGAGCTAAGCTTTTAATTACGAGTACCCATTCTGGGAGGCAGGGAATTCAAGCCGACAGTAGATGCTGCAGCACCGCTTAATCCTGTCTTACAGGGAAGAGAAAAAAAAAAAACAAACAAAACAACCTATGAATCTGCTGGAGAAAAGATCTCCTGAATATATAGATAAATATTGTTTCTTTTTGCTTTTCCTTTCTCACCTACATTCTTTTTTTCTTTTTTTTTTTCTTCCCCTTTCCTCTTTTGTGACAAGTGGAAACTAGGTGTTAAATACTGAGGAGTTGATGATAGCTTTTATTAAGGTGGAAATGTTAATGTGCAGCTCTAACTCCTAGGATCAAGATGTTTGTGCTAGGGGTTTTTTTGGCTTGTTTTTTCTTGTCTTTTCTCCTCTCTGTCTCTCTCTTTTAGAGCAGACGTAACAGGCCAGGTTCATCTAAGATTTTTCATCCATTGACATGGCTGGAGTTTCACCACAGTCATCTCTGCCTCTTAAGTGTTTTTCTTGAACAGTGTAGGAGTTTAGTGGCATTACTTACAAAACAAGCACAGTTGGGCTTTTTGGGGGAAGAAAAGAAAAAAAACATGTTAGCTTATGCCCTACAAAGAAATCACTAACAAGTTTTCCAGCATTGCAGGAAGAAAAAATTGCTCCTTTTTGCTCACCATAGGCCAGATACGATCCATGGTCCAATTTGACAGCCGCTGTTATTTTTTTTCAGTTTCTTCCAGGATTTATGCCTGTGCTATAGGACCAGTAAATCCTTGCTGCACTAGATAAAGGGAAAGATACTACAAAGGGAGGTAGGATCAGGCCAGGAAACTGCTAGGATGATGAGTAGGAGTACCAATCAAAGGCCTGCCTGTGGAAGAAAAGCAGAATAGAAGGTTAAGTGTGTGCACATTTTAGAAACTTAGCATCTGTGCTTAGTCACTGGAAGGCATCGCATCACTTTCTCTTTCTGTCCATCTTGCCCCAGCCTGTGCTAGGCCATGTCAGTCAAAGCCTACTCTTGTTGCAGCTGTTCATATACCATTTTTTGCAGCACAGCTTCCTCTGACTTGTGCTGGAGCCTTTGTCTTGTCAACCTTGGTTCAGGCTGAGCTGTGGAGCTGTTCTAGAACCCAGCACTAGTTGCTGTGATTCCTTTCAAACTTTTTCCCACTGCCTTCTTTCTCTTTAAAGGTATGTAAACAATGTGAAGGTACTGCATCTGAGCATGCTGGTGAGAGAGGACTTGCCTGCCATAAATAGTGATAATGGCTCCTATAGGAATAATTCCCAAAGAAAAGCTTGTGCTACTATACAGAGGCATCATTTTTTTAACATCTTTTAAATGTTTAATTTAAACTGTTCTGAAACTTCATTACCTCGTTTGAAGAGGATGTAGTCAGGGTCAAATTTGGTAGAAGCCTATCAAAGAATGGGGTAAAGATGAGAGACGGGAGTTAAGAGGACAAGTTAGTCAATAGTATTATGGAGTTCTTGCTTCCTTATTTGTTTCTGTGCTTCAGGGAGAGCTGGGCTAATATCAGCATTTCAAATGTCATGCTTTTTTGGATTTGAATGCTTCCATCTGAACCTTCTCTTACAATTCTTGTTCTGGATTGTTTTCTACTTGGCATCTCCTGACAGCTTTCTGCTGTGGACGGTGATCCTCTGTGCTGCATAGTAACTGAGGCCTTTGCATAGCCTGCTGTTAACTAGGAGACTTGCCTGTCTTACCAATATGAAAAACCTATAAATTTTGCTACTGCCTCTGAATATCCTCTGTAATACCTTCATGACCCCTCTGATTAATTTCCACGATGCAGCTTTGCCAGGTAGACCTTAGTAACCTTCTAGCTGACCTCTCTAACCTGTTGTTCCTCACAGGATTCCCACTATTGAAAGCTGAATAATCTTACCAAACCTACCACCTTCAAACGGATTTATGGATGGCATGGCCTTGATATACAACATGGACTCCCTTCTCCAAAGTTAACATTTCCACAAAATCTTTATTTCTTGGACTCAGCTCTTTTTAGATGCTGTTCTTCCTTCCTTTGCTTGAATTCTTCAACTTGGAAAGCTAGTACCATGTCTGTGGGGCGCCAGTGTGTCACCTGTAATAAAGGAAGAGTGCCCAAAACCGTGGTGTTCGGTTTAGGATTTCTAAGTAAGTATTGGGTTCTTTGCCTTAGATTTCCTCTGTGACTCTGTGAGGTGTACAAGGAATTTGGTGGTTGCTTAATGAAACAAAACCCACAGGGATATGGGCAGCTAACTTCTGTATATATGGAGAAGGCACTTGAAAAACTAATATATTCTTTAACTTTACAAAAATATATATTTGGATGGGCTTCTCAAGAAAACTTGAAATCCCAAAGGAACTACACGTACACTTTGTGAGTCTTTTACTGCCACTTAGTCACTAGAAAAATGCAAAGTACCTCTGGTGAATTTTTCTTTTGGTCTTCATGTTTACCTCATTTCACCTGGCTTGTACGTTGCAGTCAACCACAGTGCCCTGCTTCACTGAGACTCAGCAAGGGGAAATGTGTGAAGTCTGTGTTTGGCTACTGTGATGCCTGGGAAGGGGGAGAGAGGCCTCTTCACAGAGGAGCATTACAGGGTTTCCCTATCCCTGCACAGATATATGTGAGGGCTGGATGTGTTTGTTGTGTTGTGGGGAGGGTTGTCTTGTTTCTGTTTTCATCTGAGAGCTTGTTTCATATTGACTCCTTAATAGGCACTTCAGCAGGTGGAAGGAATCTCAGCCCAGGGCAAAGTAATTTCTTTTCTTTTCTCAGTTGTTTCTGCTGACCCTGAAGGAAGGGCTTTGTGAACAAACAGCAGGAATAAATGCAGTTTGTGTTGGTGCCTGGTTTTTGCATAACATTTAAATGTACTCTGTGAGCCATCGCTGCGCAGACCTGAGGTGTGGAGGGAGTGTGAAGGTCTGAGGTAAGGCTCTCAATCTGTTGGTTTGCTGCTTCCCTCCACATCCAACCTTGACATCTGAGAGACTCCTGTAAAGAAGCACAGCACAGCCATGCCAGATAAAGTGTTCTGACCGCTATCAAAACCTGCATTTCACACCACCTTTGTAGCAGACAGTAGCTCTGGAGAAGGGGCTCTAGTTTACCTATCAAGGTGTTTTGGGGAGGGAGTGGTGGAAACAGGGAAAAGAAATGACAGTGATGTAAAAAACCCACTAAAGAAGGGAAAAGCAAAAGGTAGGGGCACATCCAGTTTGATATGTTCTTGTAAACTCAATGTACCTTGGCCATGGACTTGTTTTTAAGCCAGTGTGAGAGAGGTGAGGCTAACAGTGCAGTTGGTATGTCAAGAGGGTATGTCTGCGAGAAGCATTTATTTAAGACAATTGTGATCAAATATTCATCAACTTTCTCTCCCTCCATCCTATTACAGCTTCTTTCTCGCTTCTCTCAGCTGGAAACGACTTCAGAGTGAAAGAGGGAGCAGCACTTAAATGCTTATTTATGTTGTCATTTCTAGGCATTTTATCAGGTCTCTAATGAAATAGATTTTCTCTCAAGAGGTGCATATTTTTCTGAGCCAGAGGGGGAGAGCACTACGGATTGCTGAAATGTCTGCCCACATTCAATACATTTGTTGCATTATTAATGATGGTAAAAGCAAGAGGTTATAAACATTTTCTTTTCTAAATAGTAATTGCAGTTGACCTTTGCTTAAAAAAAAACAAAACAAAAAAAAAAACCAAAAAAACCCACCCCAACAACAACAAGAAAACGGATAAGGGGGCAGGGGAAGCACAAACAAACTAAATGAACCCAAAATGTAGATGTCAGGGCAAAATTCCTTTCTTGACAATCCCCATGCTTTCACATATATCATTTCTAAGAGCACTGCCAGAGCCAATCCATTTGGGACTAGAATTATAGCAGAGATTAGCAGGATTCTGTTCCAAGAATATCTTTATGGTGATCACTTGTCACTTGTCATTACAAATAAATCCTATTGGTCTTCTTCCCTCGATCTCATCCTTGGCTTACTTACACTTGAGAAATCATTCTTCTCATCCCCCCCTTTTCCAGGAAGTGAAATTCAAGTTGCTTCTTTGAATGGCTGCTGATTTATCCTGACTCAACACAGCCTTGTTGGAAGGTGCAAGCAGATAGATAGAGGATTTTCCCATTCATGGGTGTTCTTTTTTATCCAGCTGCTGGTAAAATGTGTTTTCACTGGTGTTGTCAGAATATTGGACATTTCTGTGGCATCATGTGGGACAGATTATCTAGCACAAGAGCACCCAGAGCATTCCAGCAAGAGGAGATTCCTGTCACACTGTGTGGTGTTCCCATACACGCAGTGAGAGGTCATGTGAGTAAAACAGCAGAAAATGAGGGCACAAAGAAATAAATCAGGTTGTTCATATTCCTACACAAGTTCAGTGGATACTTAGTAGGAGAACCCAGACATCCCAAGTCCTGCAGGGTTGTTCCATCTAGCGAAACACATTCCTTCTCTCAGATACTAATACAAGCTGGGCTCTGAACAGGGCAGTTAATAACCAGGCCATCTGTTTCACAGATGCTGGTGGTGCTCTTGTCCAGAAGAGCATGAGGCTGGTTGAATTCACCACAGCAGTAATGAAACCCGCTGAGTTTTCGTGGATGATACTGAGAGCAGGCTGGGACAACTTAAGTCTATGCAGCAGAAATGGAATTTGAAGCAATTAAGGATGATATTGTACCATTACATGAACAATTCAAGCTGCTTATCAATATGAACCCTTGGAAGGGTTCAGGGTTAAATAGAGTTGTCCATGGACTTCTGTTGCTTTCTCCGGAGCTTTTAAAGAGACACTGTGTGTTAGCACTGGAGCTTAGGCTGATGTTTGGATATGCTTTAAAAAACTGAACACGTTCACTAATATGTTGGCTTTGTTTGCAACAGAATGCCTTATTTCTATTTATTATTTCACTCATTTATTATTTATATTACAGTAACAGCTAGAGGCCTCTTTCTGCTAGGTGTCATACAGCTTCTTTGTAGAAGGAAAGTTTGTCTCCTAATACTCTGCCTGAGAGGTGGGAGTGTGTTCAAAGGAAGTAGCAAATCACTTGAAGAACCTGGAAAAGGACTTGGCTCTCTTGAGTCCTGGCTTCTTGACTTAACCAGTGCCCTTCACAAACAGCTATATGAAACAAAGCTATTGCTCTCGCTTTGTGTGAAGTCTTTAATTTAAACTGATGCTGAATGGGAGTACTTAAATATATCAAACTACTAGCTCTCTGTTTGAATGGAAGGAAGGTCTTCCTGTAATACATTGCACATCTGAAGAGGACTGCATTGGCTGAAGCCAGTGGCCTCTTGATTTTTCTGGACCCTAAGTTGGTTTTTCGTGTGCTTTCCACAGGGCAGAAATTAGAGCTCTCGCTTAGCTTCTCTTCTAGCTATAACATATTGTCTGTATTGCACGAGGTACCAGGGGAATCTTCCCCAGATGTGCACTTTAAAAACCAAGAGTGTTGATGGCCGCTTGTCTCTGAGTTTAAAAGCAGTCAGTCAGAAAGGGACCAAACCCTTGGGGATTCACATTTGCTTTCATTAGGATAATTAAAGAACAGAAAAAGCAGAACAGACAGACTTGCCCCTTTTAAGATGCAAATAAGGGATCCTGTGAATGGTGTTTTGGAGTCAGTTTCCCTTCATGCTTATGCAAAGAAATAAAATCCTAGTTTGAAACACAATGCCCGAGCATCTTGATTTAATGAGTTTTCTATCAGTGCTGAGACATAGGTGATTTCCCCTGGTTTTGTATGCTTTTTCTGTAGGGCCATTTTTATTTATTATGGCTTCTTAGACAGGAGGTTTGACTTTCCATGTAGTCTTCTGGTATGGACTGTGAGGAAAAGATACTTCTTGGAGCCTTGGACTCTTCTCTAGAGGCCAGTAGTCATCCAGGTAGCCTGTTTGAGACTTATGTTTCCCCCCTGGTCTAAGCTAATTACTGCTGGGTATTTGCTACATGACTTTGTATTTTCTGGTGCAGGCTGAGAGTTGGCATCAACTCATGGGGGGCAGGTTTTGTCAGTGAGAGTGCACAGCAATTGCTAGGGTAGGATGTGGCTTTCCAATAGGCAATGTGTTGATACACAGTGACTGCGGTCATGGAGGGAACGTAGCACAGCACAGATTTCTATGGAGGAAACAACCTGCTTCTCTGGTTCTAGTAATTCATGGAAGTCAGTGGAGCTGTATGCACCCTGGCCTGTAGAGATATTACCTACTTCTCCCTCTGTGCTCCAGAAAAGATCAGGAGAGGTGAATGAGGTTCTCAAATGCTGAGAGCAGGCAGCTGACAATGTTACCAGGCAGGGCTGTGCTGGAAAAAGCACAGTATTAATGGTTGCAGAGGATCATAAAAGCTTGAGATGGAATCATGAGCCTTTGAAACAATGGTGCTTTTGCCTGAAGTAGATATGGTAATGAAGAGAGAGTTGTGGTTATGTTTTTCAAAGGAGTGTTCTTGACATCTCCTTTTCTAATCTAGATAGTATTCTTGTCTTTCACCAGACAAAGCAGCAACTTTGTACCTTTGCTAATGTTCCAGCAAGTCTAGATGCTCATTTGTGCCATTATTTCTGGCATCAGCCCTACTTCATTTTTCCTTCGTGATACAGTTAGGCCAAATAATCATCAAACAGATGCCTTTTCCTCAGGGATGTCACTGAACTCGTTTCTGACAGACAGGGCTATTTTCTTATTATTTATTTATTCATTTTCTCTAAGGAGATCTAGGCCCTTCAAAAACATGGCCTGTTTTATTTCCAGTGTATGGAAGCTGTGTGCACACGCCAGTGCTATTCCACACACGCACATAGTGTCTTTGTATCTGAACCAGTCAGTTCTTGTTACAGTGGTAGACTTGCTCCTCTGCTTGTTGTGGTGTCGTTGCATTTGCTTCTGCCCATGGGACAGGTGCCAGAAGGCATGTGTGGGGAGGCAGTGATTCTATGAAGATTACACAGAGTATAACGCTAAGCAAATAACAAAGTCATTGCAGGATGCTGGCCTTCACCTCTATTTTTTGTAAACACTCAAGAATTAAACATAAATGAATGTTTCAAGGATGCATATTTTCTTCAGGGCCTCCTGTTTACTTCATTGTTATGGGAAAGCTTTTTCTGGAAAGCAAGAAAGTAACTTTTCTTGTCCCACTTCCACACTTTCCTCTTCCTTTTTTCTTGCTTGCATCCCTGAGTAGTAACAGTGCAATGACCCTTCCAAAGCAGGAGTGTTCTCATATTTGTGACAGAAGTAAAATCTTAATCACGTTATAAAACTCAGCAGCTGTCCTCTTCACAGAGGAGCTTTCCTGTACTCTGGACCATGTTTCTTTAATCTGTGTCACTCACCTGGGGTAAGTACCCTGTTCCTAGTGCTTGATGACAGCCTGTTTAACAGTGGACAGAAGCTGAGATCAGAGCTTACAGGTCACTGTGCATCTTCTAATAGAGTTCTGTAGCAGCCTGGCTGTGTGCTTTCACTGGCTTCACTTAGCTGCTTCAGACTAAACATTTGCTTCACTGTTACCTCAGATCAGTAGTACAAATTAAATAATGTAGCTGCAGACATCACCTTCTTGTTGGTGCTTTATTTTTATAAGGTAAGTTGCCTTGCAGTAGAAGCAAGCCATCTTTGGCTGAACTGCAAGTGCAAGTTTATTACCAAATATATTATCTTAATTACATCACACGGGTGTCATGTCCACTGCAAAGTACCGATGAGATAATCCTAAACCATATCAGCTGTCAGCAAGAGGAAAAGAGGTAGGTTAGGGATGCATTTAATTTTTGTACACTTGATTATTTTGCATAAGCAAGTCATTGCATCAATATTAGCTTGAAAAAACATGCAGATTAATTATTGTACACTTACTAGCAGATATTTTTTTAATTTCTTTTTTTTTAAGTCTCTTATGCCATCCAGGATGTAAGATGGCACTATTTTTTTAATTATTATTTATTTATTATTAATTTATTTTTATTATTTTCTCTTTTTTTCCAGTGGGGAGCTCACAGCTACTCCACTCATAACCTCTTGCAGCACGGAGCAGGGAAAACCAACAGCTGTAGGACTCTCTGGTCCCAGATGGATGAAGCACATATGCCACAGTATGAAAGCTGTGTCACTAGGGAAGCAATCAAAGCTCTGCTATTTATAACTATTGCATTCATAGTCTCCTTCTGCTTTAGATCCAGGAGCACAGCTCTTCCCTGTCTCAGTTGCTTCCTGGAAAAGGTGCTACCAGGAACCATAGAAAATCACTAGCACCTACAGCCAGTTCTTCTAGTCACCTTCCAGGGTCTTCCAGTCTTCAGTATGTGCTGTGTCAGCAAATTCACAGCAGTTCTTGTGAGTGGATTTGGCAAAATAAATGAGCTGAAACTCTGCAAGGGGATTATTCATCATAGCAGAAGCTTGAACTGTTGCAGTGTTTGTCATCTCTAGTGCCCTCGTTATCAATTCCATCACCAAAGCCAGCATGCCTTGTCATGTGGTGATAGTCAAACCACTGGCCAGGGGCCTTTTCCCTCCTGCTTTTGCAGCTAAGAGGATAGGTAGAGACAAGTGAAAACAGTTCACACTTGCATACCATATTTGGGACAGAGACAGTGCATCTTGTTGGGGGGAATATTTTTTTTCTCTAGCATTTGGTTTAGCTTTTTTTCTCCTTTTTTTTTTTTTTGCTCCCAGTGGGTAGGTGAGAGATTGGTGATTCCCCTCTTATCCTTTATTTACCCCCTCCAATCTTTTATTTACCTCCTTCACTACAAAGAGAGAAGTGTTGCATCCATCTTTTGGGGAAGGGGAGAGAGTTTATTGAAAAGGGGGAAAGAAAGATGAGAGAGCTAGAAGTTAATGGACGTCTGCCTGAATGACAGATAACCTGACTGCCTTTCTTACATATTTCCTCTGTACCTCTTTCCAGTCATGCTTATGCACTGTCTCTCTTACTCACATGAAAACATATACAAACTGTCATCTAAACTCTTTGATTTTCCCACCCTTTTCTCCTCTTTCTTCTCTTCCTCATACTCATTAATTTCCTCTGTTGCATGTATTCAAGGGGAGATGTGAGATTCAGTATGGCATGGGAAGGTAGAAGCCAGCAGTAATATGGGAGAGTTGGTGTGGAGGAGGAGAGGAAATTCAGACATGCCAAATGTTGAAAACACTGTTATTTCTGGACTCTGCTGTGGGTAAGTGCATGTCCTCATATGAGGAGGAACAACCCTACCTACAGCTGCTCTTCCTCAGAGCAGCTTTTCCTCATTCCACCCTACAGCTCTAGGTAATTTCAATTAAATGAGTGTTCCGAATGCTGTCCTGCCCCAAGAAAACCTTGGCAGGTGGTCATCTTTGCTTTAGGAGGTCACCATGGCCACGAGGGAGAGAGACTTGACAGCACTGCAGAGGGAACACTTGAAGTGGCCTATAATTCATGATGCCTTGCTCTCTGCTCAGCATTTGAGACTGTCAGGACTCAGATTTTAAGAATTCACTGTTTGAGCCACCTCAGGTTGGACCCCCAAAGATGATCTAATCTCTTATAACCACTTCTTTTCCAACATACCCATATGGGTAGACTTGTTAGAGAGTGGGGTCTGTAGAGAGAAAATTGTCATTTTTGTTGCTTCTGTAACCCCATCTTGTCTGCCTGTATCTCCCTCCTCCTTTCAACTTGCTGTTTTGAAGGCTTAAGGGAAACAGAGCCAAAAAAAAGTGCAAAAGGGATGTGCATGCAGATATTTTTATCTTCGCTTCCAAGAGAAGCCTGTCCTTTGTCCTCTTTTCCCAAATAACCAAAATTCATCAGATAACCTCTTAAGACCAAGCCTAAGGCAAAATCAATCTCCAAAGGAAGTAGCAATTGCTGTTGCTCAGACAGCAAGCAGAATACAAAATCCATATCGGCTTATTAAAAGCACAAGCTTTGCCTTGCTCATCTCTAATGATGACAAGTAGCAATTATTTTTATTACATGGACACACGTGGGTAAAATACAGACTGTTTTAAAGGCAGAGGCTTCCAGGGGGTGCTTGTAGTGATTCTCATCACTTCCATTGCTGAGGGTGGGTGAATCCTCTTTCGTGAGCAATGTCCTGTCTCAGCATTTGAATCAAGTGTTCTGATTTATCTGTCTCCCTCTGGATTTTATTATCTATTCTGTTTCCTTGCAAGGGCTGAATTTGGAGGGGAAATGTGTAGAGCTAAGGCAGGCAAGTATTGTGGACTCACCAGCTGGGGCTCTAACGTAGAGCCACAGGTTTTTAAAAATCAGTGAGATAATAGCATCCAATTGGAATCCCTAAAAAGAAGGACGCTGCAAGCAGAGGTTTTCTTCTGGGAATGCTGGAAGGCTTCTAATTACTAGAAATCAAGAGAAGAGTCAGTCAGGAATTAGATAGAGACCTCACAGTGGGGAGACAGCTCAGTGGGAAATGCCTAGTGAGCGGACAAAGTTTTTCAGCTCTTCATAAACGTAGAAAATTATTTTTGTCAAACTTTTTCCTTCTCCCTCTGTTGCTTCTCTATGGAAAGAAAATCAAGCTCTGCCTCCCCCCTTCACTGCAGTCATGCAGGAAACCCTCTCTCTGTTTCTGCTTCAGGGCTTTATGCTGGCACTCAGAAGAGACATGCACACCCGAACCCCAGTAGTCTGGGATAGGGTTAATGAACTGAGGCTGCTCAGTATCTTTCTGATTCATTAAATTATTCTTCTCACTTCAAGTTTATCCTTTGTCTTTCCCACCTCCCCATCCCATACATCCATGATCAACTTAGCTTTGCAAGTTGATGTAGTAACCTGCTTTGGGCTGTTTCCAAACCAGGGGCTTTGGTTAACTGGGAGAAACTGGTGTCAGGTGAAACCAGGACACTTTGTACTCATTCTGTCATAGCTTATTCCTTGGAAACACATATTGAAGGAGAGGGTGAAGCAAATTAACTCTCTGATAGAATTGGGTTCTAGTTAGCTACTGCCTTGACAAATCTTCCTTGTCTTTGGGCTTTTCTGTTCCCATTTGTCACTGTGAAGATTTCTTCCATTTTGTAGTTTCTCCCCCGTAGTTCAAGTGCAGACTCAGGAACCAGGAATTCTCTGGTTTTCATATATCCTTCAGAATTTC
>JANIJG010016496.1:0-11745 GCA_024611175.1 Megaceryle torquata
AACGGTACTAACAGTAAGTTCGAAGAAAAAGTAAGACCCACTAAAACTGCTTTTTTTAATGTGACATAAGTGCATGGATCTTTCCTTATTTATTCATTCTACTCCACTTTGCCCTCTCCGCTGTTGTGCGGGTTCCAACAAAGAAGGTGACCCCCAAATATTCAAAACAAGTCTGGCGTAATATACTAATAAAAATTCATGTGGTGTTTGGGGGGGGTGGGGTGGTAAAGGAAAGCTTAAATCTTTGTTCAAGGTCCATTAAAATGTACAGATCATTCTGCAATACTTTCATTAGCAAGGTCCTTGCTCAGAAAAGGCCTGCCTATTGTGTGATGAATCCCCCACAGTATAATTGACTGCCTTGTCCTCTCCAAAGGTAGAAGATAAAAAAAAAAATAGTAGTATGGTGGAAGAATGATAGCAGTAAAGTTTCATATACAGTCTAGCATATGATACGCATTAACTTTTGTCAAACTCTGTTTGACCCCAGATCATTTGGCCATTCAGTATCATTGAAGGGGTCCATAACTCACACTACAAGTAAATGAAAATGCTAGCAAAGGTCTACATCAGTTTACAATATAATTCTGGAGCTCTAAAGGGAACTCTTCTGAGGCTACCATGAAGAAAAAAAAAAACAACAAAAAAAAGGTAAATGAGAATTTAAGGACTGGAATAATTTATCATGCCTGAAAACCCCTGTGCAATAGATGATCATTTCAAAGGGGACGTTTGCATTCTGGCAGATCTTTTCTCAGCATTAGGGAGTAGGGGACTAATGTTGCTTAGGAACAACCTGCATAAAATACCACAAATCAGTTAATGAATGCCAAGCTCTCAAACTCTAATTCCTGGCCTACTACCTTGTCTAAATTCTGTCTTGGCTTGCAAGTGTGTGAAAACATACAAGAGCAAGGTTTCAGTCATCCAGGCAATCTCTGAGTTGTCTTCTCTTTTGTTGTTTTCTAGTGAAAACCTGCTGTCTGTGTCAAACCTTGTGTATTTTAAGTGCTGTGCATTCTTTCAAGTCTGCATTAAGTAATTGGGTAAACAGTTTGATCCTGTGTTTCTACAACTTGAGACTCTCTTGAGCTGTAGATAGTAAACATTCCTTCCTTTTAAATCCAATGATCCTGGGTTTTATTCTTCAGATTATTCAAAGCAAATGATGAAGAGATGCACTGTCCTCAGTGAACTGGTGTGACTTCTGTTGAAGGCTTAGAAATTGCTGCTTGGTCTGCATGGATGATGAACTGTAAGGATGCATGTGCCTTTAGTGTAGCACCTCGAGACTATAGGTCTGAGATGATCTGAATCATGTAAAACCTGTTCAGCAGCTAAATTACAAGTTTTTTAATAAGCTTTGAGATCATTTTGCCAGTGAAGTTCTGTAGGAGTCTGCTCCTGCCTCACAGTAATGTGGAGCTCTCTGGGTGTTGCTGCTCAAAAAGATGGCAAGATGGAAAGCTATAGTTGATGTGGCTACATTGGGTCTGTAATATCCTCCTCCTCAAATAGCCTGTGCCTGACGTTGTATTACAGCTCTCACTGAATAAAGTGTTTTCTCAGGACTAATTAGGTTTGTGTTAGGTCTTTCTTGTATATTCAGTTTTGTTCCATGGCAGAACTAAAAAGGATCATTGCATCCATAAGGAAGGGTTTCAGTTGGATTAGCTTGGATGCACAAATGCTTTACGAGCTCATTTCTTTTCTGTGTTCTATCGAAGGTTTTCTAACCATTCGATAAACATATTAAAAAAGAAAAGAAGAAGGGAAATCTAGAAGATAAAGGGCTTAGAATCAGCTGAAAGAAAAACAGTCAGTTGTGATAAATGTAAGGTAGCTTGTAATTGATCACAATATTGAAGAATTTACCTCCATCAGCTTTATGGTCTCCTATTACATGCTTTCCAATCTTAAGTAAAACTAGATCCATGTGGGCCTTTTGTAAATAAGATCAATCAGAGCTCCTTTAAAGATTACTGAGATGATGATGAAGACATTTTTTCCAACTATTGCTCTGCAGCCCTGCCCATACATTTTGCTGGAAAGTTAAGTCTCTGCTTTTTTGCAATGATAGTCGAAGGAAGAAGACTCTTTGGCTTTACCTTATTTATTAAAGCAAGTGCATAGTAGAATTTGATGAGCTCTATGCTTTCAGGTGAACACGTGAGAACTTTGTAGGAGATGATGTTTGAGATCTGTCCAGGCTTCAGTAAGTCTGTGAGTATCAGATCCATATCAAAGTGTGTGATTCACCTAAAATGCTGACAGAAGATTACTACTTGGATTACAGTGGGTTTTTTAGTGTGTGGCTTTTTGTTTTGTCTTTGAAAGGGATGAGTTTTCTTTTTCTATTTTTGCTTTTGTGGCTACATTTATGCTTCCTGCTTACAGTGAGTACAGGCTTCAAACATCATACTTAGTGCTTATTGCTATTATCCATCAATAACAGTGGCACACAATTTCCCTGATTTTAATATAATTGAAGCAAATTAATTTTAATAACTAAAATCTGAACATTAACATTAGTTGAAATTAGAATAAAATTGTTCCCATCTCACGTTTAAATTACTGCTCCTTTTCATAAATTTTAAAATAGCTGACTCTGAATTCCTACCTGCGTTTGGGGGGAAAAAAATTTATTACTGCTATTTTTTAACAGGGCCTCATGCAGAATTCTATCAGGGGCTGTAGTTACGCTAAAGATAAAGTGCAGCAAAAAGGCTGACTGCTGCACCAGAAGCATACAGTAGAGAACATTGCAGCATAATTTCCTAATACATAACTGTGCATCCCCAAAGGGTGGAACACGGATTTGTATTTTCAAATGGTGTGAATGGATTGAACTAGAAAGAAAAATCGAAGCTTTTGAGTCACTGAAATAAGTTAATTTCATGTCAGTTTTTTTTTTTAATTACTTATGTTATTGTTCTTGCATAAAAACCTCAAACTGCTTGGTGCTGGAAATATTTTCACCTTTGTTCCAACTTTTCCTACTGGCCTTGTTCTGCTGTTTTGTCTTGAAATTAATTTTTCATTAGTGAAAGGGGGCCATTTTCCTTTCCATTTCTTTTATAGTGAAATATAATAACCAGAAACTAAAAATGCTCTCATTGTGGTCTGATCCTTGCTGAGTCTCATAGCAGCCTGATGTTCATGTAGTCAGCAGTGATTCACAGTTCTGAGGCTCACATCATATACAAAACTAAGGTAGTTCTCAGTTTTTCTCCCAATTCCATTCCAAAGGAAAAACTATTGGAATATTTAAGCTGTCTTTAGGTTTCATTGCCCCAGTTGTTTATTGGTATAGGAAACCCCTGAGGATTTCAAAGCTTTGGGGAACCTTCATGGCACTGCTCTCTGTGAAGTGGTTAGGATTGCTCTCGGTCCATGTTTACAGATTTAGAAACTGAAAGTAGGAAAAGTTGTGACTTGATTTCAGCTTCTCTTACTCAGGCAAACTGGCTTGTCTGCCCATGTTGAAGTGTAAATAATTTGCTCATATTCAACAAGAGAAATGTTTCTGCGAAACTCTGCTTCTCCTCTGCTGTTTGGTATTTGAGTTCTCTGCCATATTTGTGGCTCTGACCTGGAAGGCAAATCTGTACCTGCAACAAAAAACTTTACGTTTGGCTGCTTATATTGATTTGGAAAGTTACAGTGGGTGAGCATATTAGTAGAACTGCCCTTCTAGAAAAACACATTTGCTGGATTTACTCTGTTTCCATCCTATCATGACCTGGTTGATTAAGCAAGTGATACTTCAGACTTCTACCTGCGGTAAGGAGTTGTACAGTCCTTTGAGAATTGTGTTTTGACTGCAAGAATATCCTGCTCTGGCAGCACACATTTACACAGGCAGTACTTGTAGTCCAAGTCTGAGGGACCCTGCTGAATTTTACATTGTTTGGAGAGATGCTTTCCTGTTTCTGTCATTCAGCAACTTCTGTATTAACTTAATCTCTCTACTTACAAAACTGTTTGCAGAAAGCAAGAAATGGAAATCAGCACTGTTGATGCAGACTGGCTCTTAATTTGAATTAATGCTTGAAAATAACTGTGTTTTATCTGTGCTCAACCTAACTGAACCATGGTGTCTGTGGTGGTTTTTTTTCCTTCCGTGCTTTCCTTGAATGTAAAGGGTACACAAACTTTACTGCATGGTGGTAGAGGGGATCCTGTTTGAGCAGGTTATTCTTGGAGTGAGGACTAGAGTCCTGGCATATGAGAACTGCTAGTGCCTCATTAACATTAAAATGTATGGGTTGATGTGTGTATGTGCACAAAGGGAATAGGCTGACTTCTTAATTTGAGATAGTGAATGCTGTTAACTTTCTTCATGTTTATGAAAATTAAACTTTAATTATGAGGCATTTGTTTTGAAGTTAATTTCTTTCTCTTTGCTTTGCCTTTGTGCTCAGGTTGAGAACTGGAAAGTGAGATTACATAAATTGTTTAATTTAATTAGTAGTCTCATGGTAAATGTTCTGCAGAGCACTAGTGACTGACCTGTGCCCTGACATTATTGAACTATAAAGCAAATACCCATGAGAAGAAAGTATAGCAAATTAGCAAATTTTCTAGTAAAAGATGAAAATTAAACTCTCATCTCATATAATTGTATCTATGCAAATCCTTGTACTAATATAACTCTGAGAATATGTCACTTGAGGAGGTGAAAACCAGTTTATTTCAAACTCTTTGCTGAACTGACGGGATGCTGGTTAACCCTCTTTTCCCCTCTCCCCTCAATCCTTTCCATCCGAATCCTTTGCATGGCAGAGCTGTACCTCTGACCTCCTGAGATGTTTGCATTGTTCATTACTGCAACACCACATAGCTGGAAAGGAGAGGCAGCTACAGCCGCTGCCCTATTCTGGTAGTAGCAGTTGACTTAAAGGAGCATTTTTGTGAATGGGAATTTTATAGTGGTGATGAGAATTTAAGCCACTTTGAGCAAGTGTCAATCTATCACCAATTATTCTTTCTTATTTTTTAAACATAAACTCTGTATGTGGAGCCTAAGAGAAATCAATACCAAAATGGAAGTTTGAATGTGGATCAAAGTGGAATTACAATTACTTAAGGTAATTTACCTTTAGAGATCAGTTACTAATAATTAATTTCTTTAATTTTATGAGCAGTTATTAGCAGCTTGTAAAGAAAATCTAAACTTTTTTAGATAAAGAATACTATAGCTTTATGTGTGAATATATGACTCTTAAAATGTTTCTAATGCTGTCATTTCTCTTGGAAAACCAAGCCATCTGCCCCACTGATTATGACAGAGACCTGTGGTAATTTAGTTTCCTAAAAAGATTAGACTCTAATGGGTTTTCATCCAGATTGAAAGCTGAATGTTAAAGAGCAGAAAGCATGTCCCTGCTTACCAGCATTTCCTGAGCTGGATTTCTTAAACACAGACTTTTTTTACTTCCCTGATGAGAGCTATTTGGCACTTGGATTTTGTTGGGTTTCTTTGTTTATTTGTGTCTTTGAAAATTTCCAGTAACTCAGAGCTATCTTTCAAGGCTCCTGCCATGCTGGACATAACAGTGCTGATGGGCAGATTAAGGAAGAATTTTATATGTCTTAATGACACATTAGATGAGAGTAAAAACCACAGTGACATTGCTGCATAATCTCTTGCAAACCATTGCAGATTTTTTTAAAAAATTCTGAAACTCTAATCTCTGACACTTCTTATATCTTAGATGCTATTATGAAATGTGCCATGATATGGTTTAAAAACTTTCCTGCTTCCTACAAAGTGATCTTAGAGGTCCCCCTTCTCTAAAAGTATGATTTCTAAAGACATCACTTTTTACTTATTTACATCAGTTCTTCATTGCATCATCAAAAAGCAAAATGTATATTAGAGCTTGAAAGCAGCTTACAATCCACTGATCAGAGAGGAAAACGAAGCAGGGCTTTGCCAAGAAGGTGCAATGAGGCTTCTTAGAATTATCATTAGGTGCCAGCTCTGTATTCTTCAAAGCAGCAGGACTGTTGTTTCATTAAAAGAATATATCTGCTTTTAAAGTAAGGGATTGTTAATTAAATGAAGGTTGCTGACAAATATTGATAATATTTTGAAGTGCAGAGTCAGCTTAGTGTGCTATTTCTGGATCCTGCAGACCTTCCACCAAGCTGGACAGACCATGGCAGTGCCTGCTTCCTGCAGGCTGCCTGGGCTTGGAGCCATCCTCCGGATGGGAGGTTAAAAGTAAATCATTAAATCCACTGGGTCCAATGTGGATCTGCTGAGACTGCTGATGCTGGAGGTGAGGGATGTGTACCAGCTGGCTCCATGACCAGAAGTCAGCTACTTTCACATGAGTGCTTCTCTGGGTTTTTAATAGAAATGCTGATATTTACCTATTTACCTGCAGGAATAGGTAGATTGGTGTGTGGTTGAGTTGTTTTTTTTTGTTTGTTTGTTGTTTTTGTGTGTGTGTGGTGTTTTTTTTTTTTTTTATTTGTTTGAGTTTTTTGGGTTTTTTTTGGTTTTTTTTATGGCAAATGTTTAAGTCAGCAGATGGACAGACATGGTTCAATGTATGTGTGTGTGGGGGTGTTCTGAAGCTGACACTACCGATCTAGCCTAAAAGTTGAACTTGAGAACACTGTCCAGTCTCTAGTACCTGAAGCTCCATAAATTGTGTAATCCTGTCTGTGTGAGAGAATCACCCTGCACTAGACTGGGGGATTAGTTTGGCTCTTTCAACTAGATTGGAAAGCCAGAGTTAACAAACCTCCCTGAAGCAAACAGCTGGGGTGATGACCATGATTTACAATCGGGGTTCTTAGGACTTCAGGGAAGAACAGGGCAGGAGGGGGGAATGATGTCTGAGGGCAGGAGCTGGCAGTTGTCTCATCAAGCTTTAACTTCATATGGCTTATCCAACTAATCCCTGTGACTCCTTGGCTCTTCTGCCATACCTAGCAGGTAGGCTTAATGTACTAAACAGCCCGTAAGCAAAGCAGAGAGATCTCGTGGTACTAGCAGTGTAAAACAGCTCCCAGCAGAGTGGGGAACTGGAGACAGTATCATCTCCTCAATGGGATGCAGTTGTATAGCCTCAAACAGTGTGGTTCTGGAGCACACTTAACAGAAACTGAATTAAAGCCCTTAAGCAAAACAGGCAGAAAAAATAAATTACCTGAGAAGGCACATATATCTGAAAAACCAATTTAATCTTGCAGGGCCCTTGCCAGCGGGACCACACTCTCAGACTTTTCAGATCCAACAGAAGTGTTCAACACAAATGTATTTTTGAGCACTACTACTAAATAACAGACCTCTGAACCACTGATCTGGAATCTGCTAAATTATCCTCTATCTCAATAAGGCACTATAGAAATGTTCATAACTGGGCAGCGTAAATGGTCGTGAGTTGATTACCACCTGAGCGCCTTTGGAAATTAAGTTCTGCAAGTCTTCACATAGTATGGCAAGATAAAATGACATCTTCACTAATGTTTTGCATTAGCTGCTGTCTGCATCATTGCTGAAAGCATTTGTGCCTTTTGAGTAGGGTATAACTCAAGGCATAAAAGAGAAGGATGCAGGCGCTTTCCTTATTCATGGTGCGGTGAGGAGTGGTTGCTCCCACATCTCCTGGCAAATGCTGAACTATAGAAATCATTGCAACAGTTGTTAATCATTGAAAATCAGACATGCCCCCAAGCAAGAATTTAACTGAACGCAGAGCTCGCTTTATCAGATTTAAACCCCGATGTCTGTGTTTTCAAAGTTCCAGTAAATTGCTCTTTATAGGGGTATTTGTACACAGCTACAGCACAGGCTAGTAAGTGGAGGGGGATGGGTTGGAGGGAAAGGATTTCCAGGGACAACACAGGGGAAGGTATCCATGTGCCTCTGGCTTGCATGCTGCGTGCACTGAGCTCCCAGCTTCTGTAAAGCTATGTATGCTGCATGTTTTGTCCTTACTCTGATACATGCCCAACTAGGACTTGACCTTTCCTGTTACTTTTGCACATTTCTGTGTGAGCTCGTTTATTAGACTTAGCTTACCAAGTTTATTAGCATGTTGGGGGGAAAAATGACACCCGAGAGAATTGGTGTCTGAAGCTGATATTGCAGAAAACTCTTCTGTTATCAAAGCGAACGGTGTAATGGAGGAAAATATCCTGAGGTGACAGTTTCCATTGGTCCATATTATGTGAGTGAACTTCTAGCTAGAAAATTAAGGGTTTCCATTACAAGAACTTCTGTCAAAGTAACATTTTTACTCTGTTTCTTTACTCCTTGCAAAGGAGCCTAATCTTTCTGTGTGTGGCATCCTCTTTCACATGATAGCTGTGTGTGAAAGATTAACAGGTGAGGCTGTAATGCTTACAGAAGCCAGGCAATCGGCAGAAGATGGCACCTTCCAATTCCATGGACAGAAAGTCCTCACCCTCACTAATGATGAAAAGAGAAAAGAAAACAAAAGATGTTCCAGAAATTTCTGAGTAGGACTTTGGGATTCTCAGGATAAAAAAAACCAAACCAAACAAAAAACATCCAACCAACCAAACAAAAAACAAACATCCCACCGACCAAACAAAAAACAAACATCCCACCGACCAAACAAACACCCCCCAAAAAACCCCCAAACCCCAAACAAACCAAAAACCTTAGAACTGACTTAATATTGAGTTTTTCATTGGGTAAAGATGGAAAGTGAAAATACAATGAAACTAAGCAACCCACCAGGAATACTGTGAAATAAAACAAGTACTGACTTGTGTTGTTCTGATTTGAACAGTATTTTGATTTCCCACTTGCATTTCACACCCACTTCCCTATTAATTGCTAATATTTACTGACCCAGATACTTCAGAAAGTATCTGACAGATGTGTTATAAAAGCCCTACAATTTCTGCTTGTAGGGATATGTTTGGCCTGATGGTGGTTCTTGAACTCAAGTGAATAGCTTATGTGAAACCTCAGTCCAAATACAGGGGATCAGAAGTTTCAGTACTTAGGTTTAGGCACTCCAGTGCCTACCCAAAGTGAGAATGGAGTGAGCCTGATAGCAGTAGGATATGGTAGATGTCTGAAAGTATAAAATAATACAGTTTTTGCAAAAGCTATTGAAAATTAAACAATTGTTGAAATAAAACATTGGCCAGAATAAAATATCTGTGCTCCTGCTTTTGAAAAAAAGCAGTTTGGAGAATATTAGAAGACTTTGGAGATAATTATGTTTAGTAGGAAGGAAACTACAGACATTTATGGAAACAGGAGTTTTCAAACTTTTTTTTTATTGGTTCATCCTTTATTTTAGAACCTGGGACAACTTGAATTATGAGGTCCTAAAAGCAAAGGAATTGCAATTATGACAATGGTGAACAGAGACATGATGATGGTGTAGTATTCACACTACAAGAAAGGCACCTATTCCTGGAAGGCTTTCACTGAAATTTAGTAAACAGCTTTAAATGACAAACTATTGCTATGTGATGATCCTGCATATATGAAAGTATTGTCTATCTTTTTCTACTTTAATTGTTTAGGGGAACAAATGGATGGTTGGTGATGGAGAGGAGACAGCCTTTCTGTAAGCTTTGATGGTAATTTAATACTGCAGACTTTAAGCTATGTTGCCTTCTATAGGTCTCTTTGACCTTCTTTTAAATATCCACCCAATGTTTGAATTTCATGCAAAGTGTCATTCCATTATATTATCAACTGTCTTTTGAAAAACTGTTTTATTTATGCATTTTGCAAACTGTAATTTCAAGAGAATGACAGTAATTCTACAATAAGGTCATCTAATCTGTACAGTCTCTTTTGCCTGGCAGTGAGGGACGTGCTTTTGCTCCTTGTCTCCCCGTTTCCTTTTAACAATGAATAATACTGTGCAGCATGGTGCTGAGGGGGCAACAGCACCATTCCCCAGACACCCTCCACTAGTCAAGAGTTTTCAGTAGAACACTACCTGCAGTCTTTATACTTGACACTCTCAAACACATTTATTTTTAGATTTATATAAAATTTTATACCAACTGAACAAATAAACAAATCTTTAAACAGACTTCATTGTTCCCTGCTGCCAACCTGGAATGATGCCAGAATCAATTTAAAGAATCGCCTCAACATCCCACTGTGCATTAAATTGAGGGTAATGGGTATGCTCCTCTGGGGTGGCAAGCGGGAGACTCCAGTGGGTAAGGAAAGGAAAGGCAGATGGAGGATCCCTCTTGCTCATCTCAGTAGCACAGTCTCTCTCTCCCCTTATATCTTGCTGAGTTCATGGTGCCCCCTCCCTCTTGTTCCACTTTGAACAGCCCTGTTCAAGGGTGTTCATATTTCCCATGTCCCCAATAGATCATGTTATAAAAAAATAAGGTGCATGTTCTACTTCCAAGTAGCTGAACATAAAACCAAACCATGTTTACCAAGTAATCTTCAAATATTCCAGGTGATTTTTTTTTAATATTTTTTTTTTTTTTAATGGTTAGTTCCAGCTTTTTATTCTGTTGGGTGAATTTTCAAGAACTAGACACTGATCAAACTCAATATTGTCTGGTTTTAGTGATTGTCTGGCTACTTTTATCTAAAATCCAAATCTTCCTTTTTATTCAGCCTTGCAGGAACATGCATTACTAACTGAAGGTTGACAAGCATAAAAATGTAGTGCTCTCACAGTATTTCTCCTCCTCCAATAAATATATGACACACTTGGAATTATTGATGTCATTACTGAAACAATACCTGATGCTGCCAGGATACTTGAGAAAAACCTGTGCCCTGGGTAGATGCTGTTTCTGGGATATGTGGATCATGTCAAAAAAAGCATCCCAGCTTTAAAAACCACTTAAAAACCAGACACAAACTGCAATAATTGTACTGATGCTTTGCTGTCTGATGTGGTAAGGTAGTGAATAGTGTCTCCATCTGTGCTTTGCTGACAGGAAATGAGAGTTGCAGGTGCTAGTTGCAAAGGATGGCACTTGAGCTGAGGCTGTGGAGTGCACATCTGAACATCCATAGTCCAAACGCACATACGGACTGAGGTACAAACTCTAACCAGTGCTTCCTCTGAGCCTTACAGAGCCAGTAGTATGAGCTGGTACTAAGGGTAGAGGCTTTATATTGGAAGATGGGATTTGAAGAATGTTATCATTTCCCATTTTTTTACTGAATAGTGAGAATGAAGGTGAGTTGTTTTGAGAATTACCCCCTCCCAGTATCTATCCGTGAGGGAATAATATAGACTTCTCTTTGGAATTACACAAATTATCTATCCCTCTCATAAAATAATTAAAAACCTGAACATTCTCTTTTTATATTTAAAAAACAAAACAAAACAACCTAGTCCATCCTATGGGAAAAGCTCTCTTTCTTTTTTGTTTATGCACAAATAGGCAAAACATTATGAATAATGCCTGAGAATGATATATTTTGTTTCAAGAGATCTGGAGTGCCCCCAGCTATACTTGACTTCAGCAGAAAATATGTATGTTCACTTCTTCTGAAAATTAGACCCTTTGTTCTTTTCCTAGAGCAATGACAATCTGTGTCTCAAAGGTAAAAATCACACTGTACCATAAGCTGCAATTGTAACAATATACTTGTGGTTTTTTGCAAAGAAGTTTGCAAGTAGGAAAAAAAAAAAAAAAATAGAATTTTTAAAACCCAGTTTTGGTATAAGACCTTCTTTGAGATTTTAAAATCTTAAGCTTCTTTTTTTTTTTTTTTTTTTTTTTTTTTTTTTTTCCCTGTCAGTA
>JANIJG010016496.1:15839-26594 GCA_024611175.1 Megaceryle torquata
TCCCTTCCCTTCCCTTCCCTTCCCTTCCCTTCCCTTCCCTTCCCTTCCCTTCCCTTTCTTCCTTCCTTTTCTTCCTTCCTTTTTGAAGTTGTTTGAAGCAACATTTTAAAAGACTGCTTTTTGAAACTCAGTGACATTTCTTGAACTTTTGAGATCATTTCAGGTCTGTGGAGCTTGTGCCTGGTGAGACTTGTATGGGATTTTGGGCTCATCTAGTCTTTGCAGAGCAAACCCAGTATTTAAACAAAGCTGCCAGGCTTTATTCATGTATACTGCTCTGCTGTGAACTTCAGTTGGGCAAGTCTGAAAGATGATTCTTATAAAGCCAAAAGATAGCACTCAAACACCACAAGAAAACCTGACACTGAAACCACAAATATGTTGTGACAGTCATAAATGTCACTTGGTAATTCTTTGTAGGAGCTTGAAACCAATTTTCCTTCCATTTCCTTACCCTCTTTCACTTTGCCTCATCACCACAGCATCAGACACAGAACAAAGTTAATCAGCAAGAGAGCTGCATTTTTTTATGAATGAAAATGAAATATCTTAGTAAATGTTCCCCTCTCCTAATTGTGATAATTGGTATTTCAGATACATTAAAGCACAACTCTGACACTGAAAGCTGTAAGTTGAATTGTGCTTCTGGTTTCAAAGTGATTCTTTTTTTCCCAACTCTTTATGTTCCTTCTTACAGTAGATCAGTCCAGATTTCCATGTTTGAGCACAGTCAGCTTTGCAAGGTTTAGATTTGGACTTAGATTGAGAACTTTTAAAACATTTCTAGGTTCTTGATAGCTAGATGATCCAAAACCCAAGTGAAAGATTTTACATACTACTGCTCTTAATAGATCCAGACTATGCAGATATGCAAGGTAAATTTATCTGGTTTTAATGTATAAGAAAAACAATTTGCCCTTGATACAAATGATCAACTCATTGGTGTTTCAGCATCATTAGCATTTGTTGTAATGGGAGTACCTGTGCTACCCCATGTTTTGGTTTTGCTGCTGGCCAGAAGAATTTAAATCGACTAACTTGGTGGTGCCCCAAGGCATCAAAATTGTACTTGCTGTGCTGCGAATGAGCTGGACTTGGTGCTGCTGCAGTGTGGTAGATTTGGCCTCATTGGGAGTGACTGTTGATGCACCCCCTAAGAAAGCAATCAATAGTATTGATCTTGCTCGGTGAATTGTGTGCTGCTCGCGAGGCAGTGGCACACGCTGCAGACTAATAGGAGAATGAGCCAGCTTACCAGGCTGCTGCTGACTTGAATTATGAGAATTAGAAGTGACTGATGTTGAGAAAGCTAAAGAATTAGCTACTACCCAGGTTAGTGCAGTCTAATCAGTGCCTAAAGATGATGCCCATACTTGCCTCTGCAGGAGCTGTCCTGTGTGCTTGCAGGTGGACATATAGCCTCTGAGAAGGCTGGTATCTCTTAAACTTCTGTACCTCAAATGTGGCAGTGTGAGCCGAGTTGCTCTATGACAGCTGCAGCCTTGCACAAATAAAACAGGTAATAGCAGGTGACAAGCTTTCTCTTATAAACAGAAATTTCTAATAGGTTTTAGTTGCTTTAATTACTTTTCATGAGTACAAGGAGAGCTTTAGTATAAATATTAATGTCATGAATGAAACATGAGACTCCTTTATCTCAGAGGTGTCTTCAAATTCACTTGGAGTTTCCTTCTTGTTAGAATGATTGACAGAATGTCTTGTTCAAAACCGGACTGAGAAAAAAAATAATTAAGAAGAAATAGTATAATGTTTAAAAGCATTTATTTCTTGCTATGTTTATAGCAAGAGTTGAGCACATTTTAAATATCTTTAAAATCCTCTCTACTAACAGCTGACATGCAATCTCACTTGCAGACATTAGGTAAACCACATGTTGGCAAAATTTTCCTTTTCTGTTTTCTTTTCCTGCTTCAGAATCCATTTTCCTTTCCATAAAAACGTACTATTTATTACAAAATTTTTTCTGCGTAATTGAAACAACTTCCTGATAAGAAACTTGTAGGCACCTCTAATTCCTGTGAGAGAACAAGGAAGAAAACCTTACACTTAAATACATTTTTTTGATAATTCACTACAAGAACTGACACTTATTCCTGCTCGTCAGTGCATACAGTTTGTATCTGACAGTATCTAACTGCTCTTACAGCTCCCGTGATACAGGGTCCTGACCAGGGCTGGAAACGTTTGCTGAACTGATGCAAGCATTTTCTCCAAAAACCTGTTGATATTCTGACATTAAGCTTGGCAAAAAGTGACTTGTCCCATATGAGGATGTATATGTTTATATGTTTTTACCGATGTTTATATATTTAAAGACCCATAAGAATATGAGGCAGTCCTGATATTCTGTCCACTGGAGCAGGACTAGTTCAGAATTGAGCTATATAAGTGCCATCAATAGTTTGAACAGAAGACAAATGTATAGGAGTGTTTGGTTTTGTTTTTCTGAAGTGGTTAAGGATTAAAGCTGCAATTCCTAAAGTTTTCTGCTGAGAAATCTTAGGAGACTGTTCTTAGAGAGTGTGTGTGGCTCTACAGAGGAGTTAAGAGTATCTCAGTAGGCGATATTCAAAGTCCTGATCTTGGGTTACATCCTTGAAATATGTCACCATCATACTAGTGACAGTTTATCTGGCTGAATCCTGTTGTAGTGGTGCGTGGTCTTATTCAATGAATGGGGTTCCTATGGAGCAGGATTCAATGGGATTTTGTGGAGACATTCCATATGAACAACCAGCTCCTACATTATTCCTTCTCCCTCACTCTCTGCCACCAATGAGGTCTTTTTGACAATTTTTTATTTTCTATGGAGAAAATTTTCTTTTCATAGGCAGAAATTTTATTCTGACAGCACCTAGCTCCCAAAAATCTAAATCTTACATGGTCCATTTATTTGTATGTGACCAGGAGTTATAAAAGCTGCACGCGCACTTTTTTTTTGCCACTGAAAATGAGAAGTGTGACAACAGGATAATTATATTTTTAAACACTTCTGCATAGGTATTAAGTCATCCATAAGTTTACTTTAAGTTTAAATACTGATGTGTGTATTTGCATCTGTATGTGAATGTCCCTGAATGCTTGGGGTTTTTGAACAGATTTTTCTTCTATGCTAATGCAAGGCTTTGAAAAATCAATGCTTTTGAGTTAAAGCAGTATTGCTAGAAAGAATTATCATCATTGGCTTTAATGTACTTGGGAACCAAATGTAGTATCCTTAATCAGTCCTAGCAGAAAACCTTAAGTAGGGTAAGAGATATTTAATTTTGCATTAATTTTTTTTTTTTTAATGAAAATCAAACTAAGGAACAGCTATTCAATAGAGTACATAAACTTTATAGGATAGGTTATTGGTCTTTTTACTTGTCAAATGATTTCATATACCATATGTAGTCTTACTCGACAATTTGAGTGTATGGCATAATGCCTGACACTTTTTACTAAACATGATGAATCTGCTTTAACTTAAGTTTCATGGCCACATTCTGTAGCCTTTATGTACATTATATATGTTTATATGTTTAAAGATCCAAGAAAAAAAATTGAGAATTCATTTCTTCAGGCTCCTAATAAATACAGCATTATTACTAGTATTACAGTGCTTTAAATCTTTATGATAGATCATATATTGCTGCAGCTATGTGTAGAATTAAAAAAAAA
Source organism: Megaceryle torquata (assembly GCA_024611175.1). Classification (NCBI taxonomy): domain Eukaryota; kingdom Metazoa; phylum Chordata; class Aves; order Coraciiformes; family Cerylidae; genus Megaceryle; species Megaceryle torquata. The sequence goes on from JANIJG010016496.1 coordinate 19,521, forward strand.
AAAAACCCACCCATTTGATATTGAAATACAGAACAATTCAAGATTGTTTTCTAAAGATGTGAAACAGAAAACAATTTGTACAGATCACGGTTAAGAGTGGTACCTGTAATGGTAGGAACAGCCTTTTTGCCTTCTATGGAGGGCTGTACTGGCAGGTGATTTACTAACAGAATCCCTCCTGATACCAGACTGATGGAAATCAGAAATGGATAAATGAGATTTAATGCTTGTGTTCCTTTTCAAAAGGTGGCTGCACCTCTTCCTTGATTCTGCATTTTCCTTACATCTTCCAGGCTTTCATTTAAAAATAACTTTCTTCTCCTTTCGTGCCAGGAAGTTATCAGCTATCCTCATGTAAATCTGTGCTGACACGTGTTAATTCAACCTTGCTGAGATCTGTCTACTTTTAAATTGCAGTGGCAGTAAATCCATAAACTGTAGAATCTACTGAGGGTCACATCAGTATTAAGATGCATCAGCACAGCAATTGCAAACCCTGATCCTGCAAATAACCATGCTTCGAGGTAACCAGCTAAAGCTCTGGAGAAGTGAGGAGGTTCTTCTAAGGACAGAGCTTGAGCAGTAGTCCTCCTAGAATATGAGCGTATTTACTCAGTGAAGATAGAGATCTGGTGGGAGCTGAGCTCATTGGAGCTTAATTCAGCTGTCAGGTCATATATGAACCACAATAAAAAGCTTAGGGTCAGTTATGGAAGTGTTCAGTATGTTATTTAGTACCTTGTGTAAGAGTTGGTGTCTTTGTTCCTGTGCATAGTGGCTCTGGTCATGTGTAAAGTCACAAACAAACCCATGTTAGGAGTAGAAATACCCACTAGAGGTGTGTGGATGAGCATGCAGATAAGCAGAGATGATCCCACAGATGAACAAATTGCACAAGTTGACCTCTTGACTGGAAAGAAAACAGATTTTAATAGCTGGCTAATGAGGCTTTTAACCCAAGTACAACAAAGCTCTGGTTTACTTGCTATCTCCTGGGCTGGGCAAGGTTATACATGGAGAACTATAAGAAGCTACCTACCCCTCAGACTGAACAAAACAGTACAGATGCTTTGAGTCAGGCCAACAACAAAAGGATAGTGAACAAAGAAAGAAAGTGGTGAGACAACACTGATCAACCTGACACAGTCACTACCTTCTGCACTCTCTAGGGTTTTTCTGGAGGTGATTTTTGTCTGTGGTTGCTGTACAGACGCAGTGTTAGAGAAAGTGTTAGAGAAATCCTGTGTCCAGGGAGATGTATAATAGGTGGATATGTGCATATGTCTGTTTGCAGATAGTTATGCAATGTGCTTTTAAAGAAAAAAAAATCCATTTTTGTTTCTTTTTATTGTACATTGGCTATAAAGATAATCTTTCTTGCATAGTATTTACTTATATAACCATGGTCTTTCATCAAGCAAAAATAGAATAGGATTCTTTTCCTCCTTCATCCCTTGGCCTCAGATGAGCTTTTTCATATCCCCTAAGAGTCTGTGACGAATATTCACCAGTGATGCTGAAATAAAGGCTAAACCTTTATAGCAAGTAATGTTTGAATTTGTCCTTCATTCTTGGGGGTGGGGGGTGGGTGTTGAAATCTTCACCTAATGCCCTCATTTGCTATCTTCTGAGGAAGAATGAGGTTTGGTTTTTTTTTTCCCTCACTGGAAATGGTCCAGCCAGGGGAATGTCATTTAGCACCAAGGGATGTCAACATCACAGAACATTTGCTAATTTCATCAAGATTAATATAATCCTTGGTATTCTGTCCTAAATCATTGATGACAGCTCATGGCAAAATGGGAAATATCACAGAGACCAATGACACTTGCTACAGCTTTCCCTTCAGCAATAACACTTCTGACGTATTTATCTTAATTAGCAGCAGCAGGAGAAAAAGAAAGAAATAGAGACAGAGAGAAATTCAATTGAGTTTGAGCAAGATCATAATTAAGAGAGAGTTCACTCTACAATTTCAAATGTAGATTTCTGACAAAGAAAAAGAAACACAACTCACTTAAAGGCAAAAAAAAAATGTAATGAAGTTTAATGGAACACTTTTCATCATTTTTTCTTTTTTGAGCATCAGCTCTAAATTCCATCATGATGTAACTCATTCAGAAAGGCTCACATTGCTCTACAGTAAAAATCTTCCTAGAAAGGGAAAAAACAACCACCAAAAAATGTATTGTCATTGCTGTGAGATGAAAGCTGAATCATTCAAGTTGTTTAAGCCTGAAATACCTTTAAAAGTTGAAATTAAATGGGTGGATTGAAATATAAAATATCCTTTTTCTAGATTATATGATTATTATGTCTTTACCTCCAGTAAATGCTGGAGCAGTGTGCTGAGTAACTGAGCAACACCTGTGTATCCCCACTTCCACTGACACAAACTTGTGAATGTGAAACAGACTCAAATATTACTCTTCTTTTATTAGTAATATGCCTGCTTTATAATCCATCAGGTTATCACTAATAGTTTATAGGCATCTATAGTTTTAAATTATTGACATGAAAACCAGGAATCCTGCTGCTTCCAAGTCTATTTATTTTGCTGTTCAAAATTTGTGTGAATTTTGCTGATAAATAAATTGCTGCTCTAGAATGAGTGAGATGATTATTTTGTGTCCTGAAGAAAAATGGAACAGAATCTGTTAATAAGAGCAAGAAAGGTACTGGAAAGGAGAGACTAGTAAAGGGCTGGATGAGCAGTTATGAAGGAGGAGGTTCTATACTAAATTACTGGAAAAAGTCTGGTTTGAGCCTTTATAGAGACAAGAGTGGGTGACATAAGATCAAATGGTTGTGAAGAGCAACTCCGAAAGGACTCCACAGTAATAATGGCCTTTTAAAATCCCTTTTGATGCAAAAGTTTTTGAATTGCTTATTCTGACAAATGCCTGTGCAAAATTAGGTACAACTTCTTGAAATAGGGGCAGACCTCTATATTTATGTGTTACAGAGGTAGTTTGTGTGTATCACATGATAATTTTGTGCCTTAAGTATGAAAAAAATCTTCACTGTATAGGAAAACTGAAAGTTAGTTGAAGGCCAACTCGGTGTGTAGTGTTGCTGCTCATACCCAATATCTTCGTTCCCTGCCTAACTGGATTGCTTCTGGGAGGTGAGCAATATTAAAGTCATCTTTTTTCCCTGCTGTCAACTGTATCAGGTGCATTTCCCCCTTATTGACAAGTATCTAATAAGCTCAGATCTTCTCACTTTCATCTTTTGGAGATACTGTACTTATATTGAAGGCCGTTTGGTCTTGCAGATAGATTTCCCATTCTGTTACATACTTGGGAAGCATAATACCCTGACCAGCTTTACCTTGGAAGGCAGATATTCATTATCACAATTCACCTGACAGAAGAGCAGCTGCTTGCTGCAGAACCTATCTCAAATTTATATATGTAGCAATATTCTTTATGAAACCCAAACTTTCCCCAAACTGGGGGGGAAAAAAAGGGTGCATTTGAGAATTACATGTTTAACAATGTAAGCTAACTATTATTGATGACTGAACTGTGATTATTGACAACTGAACTGTGAATATTGAAACAAAACACAAAAAATCCAGGAGAGAAAAAAAAACTCTACAGCTTGCAGAAGTATTTTATTGCAGTGCTCTGTACTGACAGCTGGTTTTTAGCATTTTCAGTTTGTGTGAGCAATGGAGAAACTTCAGGCTCAACCTATTCTGAATTTTGCTTGAACTGAGCAGACTATTTTAGGTATTTGATTCAAGATTTTAGTAGCTTGTAACACCCTAACTGGTGCCTTCACTTGGTGGGTGTGAACAGGCAAATATTTTGAGCAAGAGCTCTATCTCCCTTAGTGGAAAAAAAATTTGAACGTAGCTTCCTTGCTAAAAATGTATTTGTAGATAATTCAGCAGACTGTATCATGACTCATTCTTAATCCCCTTTGTGGAAGTGCAGCAGCAGAGAGCATGCTGCAGCTGTGGCTAAAGCCAGGGATGGTGCTTGTGCTATTGCAGAGCCAGCTGATCTTTTCTGGAGAACTCTCACTTCTTGCTAGTGAGAATATGAATAGGTAGTTGGATGCCACTAACACTAATTTCAACCATTTTTGGAGCTTCAGTCCCTTCCAACCTGAGTTGTTCTGCCAACTGATCCAATCAAATGACACAGCTTTAATCCAGCAAAATTTACGGACTAATAGTGAGAAAAAACTGAGCAGGTTGGTGTCCTTGTTAAGGCTGAATGAGCATCAGTGCCTTTAATAAGTCCTATGGATCACAGCAGGTGGAGAGGTGACGTCCTGCCCTGCTGCTTTGCTCTAACGCACTTTCTACAATCATTTGCAGATCCTGAACCTGTCTTGTGCAGAGTACCACTCTGCTGCGGGTGCGATGACTCTGCTGCATCCCTGATGTATTGGATCCACTCTGCAAGTTGGGAGGGTAGTTCTCCACAGCAACGCAAAGAAGGGCAGTTTTGACCTGCTTCTTTGGCATGTATTAGAATTAAATATCTAGAAAATTGTCTAGCTTTACTTTGGTGTATGGCTGTTAGAAATACCAGACAAATGTGAAAGGGTAGATGTTTATGTGTGTTCTTCCTGAAATATTTTAGTTTCTCCATCTTAGCAATTCTTTGATGTTTCATTTGACAGTTGTCTTTCCTTTTTTATTGCACTTGAGATTAATGTTCTCCTGCCGTTTACCCGAGTGACTTTATTTTGATATGTGTCAGTTTGAGATTAACATACAAAAACATTTCTGCCATCTAGCATTTAAGCGCTTGAAAAAAAAAACAAAACCTTCAAGACACGTAACAGAACTTACAGTTTTCAGTGGCTTTATCTCAATGCTAGGCTAGAATAAACTCGCATAACTTAATAGCTATGATTATAATCTATTTCTTTACTAGAATGTTCTCCCATTGGTCACTCTAATTTTCTGTCCTATTTCTCAATTTGGGCTCTTCCCCCCCTCACCCCACCCCGTGCAATATCTGATTTTAGTTAAACACCTGTTCAGTACTTTATCAGTAAAATTAGTGTTCCTATAAAATGGTAATAAGGTCTTTAAATCAAGTTCTGCAAATATTTAAACGATGACAACTGTTTGGTTTTGTGTGTTTTCGGCGAACTATGCAGTAAAATATTTACTCTCCTTTTTGAACAACTTGTATTTCGGTTTCCTGTATTTGATACAATGAAGGACAATTTAGAGTTGTTTGCATGAGGGTACTTGGGCACACACACTCTAATCCAGAAGTAGTTACAGGATTTAGATTAAAATTCTTTGCAAAATATTTGTAATTTTTGAGAGAGCCAGAGAAGCAACAACACTATTCTTACGTATTAAAAACTATAAATTCAGAAGGCCACAATTCTCAGTTTTACAGTCCAGGGCTAGACTGGCTAAAGGCATGCTTCCCCAAAAAATAATAATAATTAAAAAAAAGTGTTGGGAAGGTGCTTTAATCAAACTAATTTAGATGGTCATATTTTCAGTGCAGCTGATGTGGTCTTCTTAACTCAGTATGATGTGTTTATTTAGCGTGGTTGGATCCCCACGTACATAGTGCCAGGCACAGTCAAGCCCCTGTTTTAATTGATGCCCTTTACAACCATTAGAGCCTCTGTACTCTGTGCAGCCCATTTCCATCGAGGTATTGTCACAGAATGCAGCATTTGCTGTTTGTCCCCTTGAGATGGACCTTATTCCTTGTTAGACCCACTCAGTCTGGAACTGCCTCATCAACAGTTACCTTTTAAAATATAAAATCTGACACAACTGGTAACAGTTTGAACCAGTCTCCTCTTTATTACATTTAATTTCTACATAATAGAAACATTAACTTCCCAATTTACTGTAGGTTACTGTACTCTCTAACAGTTTTCTTATTTCTGAAATGATTCTGTTTTATTTCTTATCTTTTTATTCTGGTTTTATTTTATTTTAATTAGTAGTGTGATACTTGATTTTAATTTCTTTGTGAAGCTTCCATATTTCTAATTATAAAATTATTAATGTTTCAAGAAGAACAAAATACTGATACCATATTTCAGTATGATTTACTGTGAGACCTAATGAGAAACTTGAGTTTTTTCACGCTCCCTAAGACACTAATTCAGGGAAATACTGGAAGGAATGTGGAGCTACATGACATAGTTCTAGATAGTTGTGGGTCCACTAACTAAGCCTGATCCCACTTAAAACATTTTGGTTCCTGCTTCCATTCACAACAGATGCTCTGAGGATTTCATATAGCACTTCTGGATCTGAACTGTCATTGCTATGGAAGAAGAGCTGCTTAATGCCATGACAATATTTTGAATTAGGGACTTGCTGTGGAAGATGTTAAACTCTGGTGAATGGGAGATGTGGAGTGTAATGTGCCCTATATGGTCACAAATAAATATTGACAAGTTAATAGGTACATGTAGTCTGCTGGAGGCTCCACACTACAGCTTTTTATGTCTCTGGGAGAACACTGTGCAATACAGGCTGTGGATAACTTTGTGTGTACCTGAGTATAGATATCATTGCTCTTGATTACATCTGGTGGCTCTGCCTTGGATAATTCAATCCATACTGCTTGATTACTATGTAGTTTTCCAGAAAGAAAAGTATAGTCTGATTTAAAGGAGAGAAGGAGGGTGGAAAAATCTGTCTGGCTTTAGTAAACGTGGGTTGTGTGCTAGGGGAGGAGGGAGCTGAGGCAAGCCTTCAGGCTTCTGTCTCCAGAGATGCCCCACAAGTATTGTGTTTAAGGGCTCAGGTGGAAATTAAAGGTGCTGTGGGTCCTGTGTTGATCCTTTGCACAGGGGTGGATTTTTCCTCTAGCATGGAAAGGGGATACAGTAGCTGCTACAAAAACATTTCTTATTCAGCTTCTGGTCTCTTCATGCCTCATAGGTGCTCCACAGGGAGCCTGCTATGCTGTCTGCTCTGAGAAGTGGAAGGTTTCGTGCATATATTCAGTTAATTCTGAAATCTCAGATGTCGTCTCCTCAGCCCATTTCCATAATTACTTCTGTGGAACCAAATCGTGCAGCCATGATGGAAAGGGAAAAAAGGTAGGATTAAAAAAAAAA
>JANIJG010016496.1:28713-42969 GCA_024611175.1 Megaceryle torquata
AAATAAAATTAAAAAATCATAAAAATAAATCATTTATTTAAAAATAAATAAAATAAAAATCATAGATACATCTGATGAGTTTAACTATTTTAATTATCTTAGTTATCAGCATGCTTTTTATTATTGTAAGGGAAGAAAAATAGAACCACCTGCAGTCTTTTGCAGTGCTCTCTCAGATAAATCATCTTCAAAAAGAAGCTTGTACTGAATGTTAGATTGTGGTAGACACCCCTGCTAGTGTTGACCTGCATGGCAACGTCCCTCTGAAGTTCATTAGCTAATAGCATGAAAGCAGACCAAGGCACAGGCTGGTTATAAAGCTGGCAGAGAACTGAACTGGTGCTTTGATCCCTTTGCCATCTGGCAGTGGGGAATGTACCTTTCTCATCCCTTGAGGAATGCTGTGTTGCATCTCCTCTTATTTAAAAACACTGTTAATTGAATGGAGTATTAAAAAAAAAATCACTGCCACACCTGAAAGCATTATATGCAGGAAGATATTTGTAAGGACAGAGAGAACTTGCCATAAGCACAAGTAACCTGAGAGAAAAGGCTGTGTCAGAGAATGAATTAAATCTTGTTTGTTGGTAAATATTGGCTTAATCAAGTACAGTGCATGATGCAACATTTCCTAGGCTTTTTAATACTTTCCTCAACATGAGAAGGAGCTATTGTATTCTATATGTTTTCTAATGGACTTTATTAACTTAATAAATCAGCAAGATGAAATAGCCACTTATGTTCTATTTAATTTAAAACAATAAAGCTAAATAATAAAATTGTGGCTTCATAATGTAGTCTCACGTTAGATATGAAAGTCTTCTATTCTGTATTAGAATTTCTTTCAGTAGCATTGTAGTTTTGTTTACATCCATATGTTTATGTCTTTGACACCACATAAGGGTCAATAAGTTTCATGGTGTGTGACACATAACTCACGTGAAAAAATTTTGCTGATGCAACTATTAAGGTTATGATTTTAAATACACACAAGTCTAGAAACTGAAATTTGTTTTAAAAAACCACACCCCCTACCCCCCACAACCTCTTCTAATTATATATGCTGCATGCTTTATACATGGAGGTGAATATAACTTTGATGAGAACATCAAGTTTTTAATTAAAAACAAAAAAAACCCGACAAATCAGCTGAAAACTCTACCTGTTCTGGGTACTACAGCCATAAACTTTTCCAGGCAATTTCTATGTTAGACTAATGTTGTCTGTGTTGGAGAAACGTGAATTTATGAATATAAGTTAATAAATTTAATGCACTACTGAGTAGCCTATTGAGTCTGTCACCATAAAGTATTGTTGAAAACAGAGTTTAAAAAATGGGGTGTCAGTAGGAGTGATAAATAGATAGATTTTGAAGCTGAGCATTTAAAAATCTATCTTCTAACTAACCAGGGTTTCTCAGTGAGCAGGTTACTTCATAGTTGTCCATGAGAGAGTTTCTTGCACCTATCTAATAATTCTTGTTTCTTGAATTCATGTTGAGCTCTGGATGCCTCTTGCCATGTCAAGGGACGCTCAGCCTTTCAGGGGCAACCCTGAGCTGAGACTCTTGGATTGTAAATAAGGGGAAACTTCTCAAATATTTAATTTTAAAGCATGAGTATGTTTGTTACTCTCAACTCTGTGACAGATTTAGAATAGCAATTTTTTGAACTGGCATAAGCTTTTTAGATTGCCATCAGTAACAGTGTCAGTTTGAACTGTGAGTTCAGTGGCTTATGGCTGTTTGTGAAGCAACTGTTGTGTTATTTTAAACATTTCTATGTTACTTTAGTTGCTTATTTTTGCAGTTGACATAAATGTCTTGAGAATAGGCATACTTTGCTTTTTCTAGATAATTTTTTTAAATAAACTTTTCTACTGAACTTCAATAGAGGAAATAGGTTACCTTTCCATTTCCTGAACTAATCTACAGTAGATGTAAACACAATTCTTTAATTCCATCATACCATTTTTTGAGCTTAAAGCCACTATTTATTATCAATAATCTTAATGGTCTGCACCAAGGCTCAAATGATTTGGGAACAATTTTTAGCCAGGATCTGTTGAAATTTTTTTTTTTTTTTAATTTTTAAATTTTTTTTTTAGGGTACAGTTCTAGCTTTTAGATTTGTGCTCATATTTTACTTAATCCACCTGCTTTTTCTGCTTCTGCATGTAGAGAAGGCTGAAGTAGATACAAATATTCCCAAGTTCAAAATTCCTTGTAAGAATATGAAAACACAGGTGTGTTGTAGCTCTATTTGTTCTTCCCAGTAAATATATTTTTGATCATTCTTTAATACTGCTTTTGATGCAGTAGTTTTTCATAAAGGCTGAACGAGCTGAGACTCCCTGTATACACTCCCAGTGTGCTATAAAACCTACATATGAGCCTTCTGCAGAGTTTATGGAAATGTGACGTTGGGTACAAGATACTATTGCTCTGAAATAGCTGTTGACATTCTTGCATTATTTTATCTTACACAAAAGCATGCACGGCTCGGAGTAGAGGTCTGCTATTGAAAGCTATGGAAAGGATTTTTTACCAGTACGTGGCTCATCAAAATATAAAATACAGAATACTGAAAAGGTCACCATTGCAAACAGCTGTATTATATTTCACTGAATATATTAAGCACTTCATTTCTAATGTCTCATTCTAAAGACAAAGATTTTAATGAAAGTAGAAAATGGCAGGAGGCTTCTTATTATTATCTGGCTGCATGTTGCAGGGCAAATAGGTGGTTTTGAAGCCAGGTTGCCATTATTCATTGAGATCTTTTAGGCCACATGAAGCCTTACTGGAGCTGGCCACAACTTTGCTAAAATAGCCAGAGATTTGATTAATTTATTATTATTTTGTTCAGTAAAATGATTAAGACTTACTGTTTACAGTAGCTCCCTCTTTCTTCTGATTTGTAATTTTAAAAATAAAAGATGATCTCAGGAACCACATCCCATCAACCTAAACAGGAGGTTTGCTGTTCTTCATAGAATTTATCTGAACTTGAGGTGATCTTCAGAGGTCCCTTCCAACCCCTAACATTCTGTGATTAGTGGTCTATAATGGAAGAGGTGGATGGAAAACTAATGCTTTTTACAGCTTCAGAGCTCTGATTTTTGTCATATGTGTGCACTGGGCATGTTTGCAGTGATGTGCAACGTGCTTCCTGAATTTTATGAGTACAGTAAGGAATAATACAGGCTCGGTGATTGAAATTAAATGCCTTGAAGGGTGGTGGTTTTTTTTTTTTTTGTTTTGTTTTTTGGTTTTTTTTGTGCTGTGATTTCACTTAATACAAATGATGTAAATCAAAGTCTCTTCTTGGGAGCTTACCAGGGCAAAACCATGTACCATAGCCTGCCTCAGGGCAACAGAACAGTGAGGAGACTGGTCCCTTCTGCCACTCTTTCCTGAGAGCCCCCCCCAGCTCGTACCTCCTGGGCCCAGACACCTCTGCATTAAATGAACATTAGATGTGTCAGATACCACAGGAGAAGTGAATATCTGTAGCAGCAGTGTAAGGTAGGTCACCATGTGGAGTGAGAATGGAGCTCCTTAGTCTGGTCACATGATTGGATCCTGTGCTGGGAAGAGCTGTTCTTCAGATGGATGTGCAGAGCTCCCATATGGAAGGAGGCTCTGGATGTAGTAGTCCCTGCCTTGCCCTCAGTTTCTTCCTATGCCCAAAAGTTCAGGTTAGAATTGCTTATAGGCAGGAATTACATCGGTAAAGACATTTGGTGTAAAATACAATACCAGCATATTGCACATGTAGTTTAGTAATTTGGCTTTTTTTTTTCCTGATAATTGTTAGAGATTTGACAATATATCACATTTAAATAATTTAAAAAAAGAAAAATCATAAGAAGAGTAAATATGTTTTGCTTTACCGCTATATTTGTGAATAGAAAGGAATCTGTTGAGAATAAATGTTAAGTCTCTTCTAGTCCATTTGAAAAGACAAGCATACAGTTTCTTCATAAGATTCAGCTGATGTGGAAGTGGTGTATAACATTTGTCAGTGTCTGTCAGATGTTTAATTGGATAATTTGTGGGTGAGCAGGGATTTTTTTTTTTTGAATAGTGATTTGACATTTTCTACTGTATGTGCCTCTGTGAACCCCCCTTCTTTAATTATGTAGGAGACTTGATTTTTGTTTTGAGTAGTTCTGATTAAGAGTTTGGTCTGTAGTGGCTATAGATTATTCATGAATCAGCCTTTCGCTTTTGACAGAGAGAAAATTGTGCCACCATCTCAAATCTTATAGCAAATATTTCAAATTTCCAGTCCTACTGGGACAAATAAAAGAAGCAAATATTTATTCTTCTTCTAAGTCAGAAAGCAGTTGTGCTGCTGTGGAAGACAAGGTAATGACATGTGCTCTGTGCTGTTTGTCATGTCTCAAGCTCCAGGGATCCAGGTTCTGCTCACTGGGCAAAACCATTCAGCAATGGATATGCCTGTAATTGTAAAGAGTGAGGGATCATTTCCCAGAAAGCTGAGTGCTTCAGCAAAGTCAGTGTAGGTAGGTGTGCGGGAATTACAAGCAGATAACAGCATATATCTTAGCCTTGAGACCAGGGGCTTTCAGGATTTGGGGACTGAGGATTCCTGTCCTGAGTTACCTTCAGGAGAAGCTGCTTTCCACTGCCTGCAGAGCGAGCCCAGGGGTATTAATGTCACCAGGCTAAAGTTAGCTTTTATGGAAGCCCTGCAAAATGTCCCAACTGGTTTTGTATACTTGAAATCCACAGCCCTTAAAAAAACCCCAGAACAAAACCCAAATCAAACCAAACAAAAACAGCCCCAAAGAATCTGTGGTGCAGCTCATTACGTGTACAGAAAGTTCCCTTTTTTTTTTTTTGGCTGGATATAGGTCTTTTGGGGACTGTAATAGTGTAAGGGCCTTTGGTTTTATTTTTCTGTTGTAAGCTCTGGAGTAGTTATTTCTGTACATTGTTACACAGCTAGTTTATTTACCTGACATTTGAAGCAGAGAGGGAGCAGGTGTGCTAACACAGGTAGGATTATATGTTAAATATTGCAGACAGGCTAGGGTCCTGAAATATGCCTCTCTGTGTGATTTGATGAGCCAAAACAGTCCAACCAAGCTTGATGAGCTTTTCTGTACAGAAGAGCTAGTTACTGTGCAGCTAGTTAAGGACTAAGAGAACAATCTATGTACTGTGGCATGGACAGGGGCTTTTATTAATTGCTCAAAATGTATTTTGTCACAGCTTTCCTGCACAATTGCAAATTTTTCTGATATTCTGGGTTTTGAGATTTGCTCCTGCTGTTGGAATTAAGAGACTGTCTGCTTTCGGGTTTTCTACTTGAAATTATGCTTCCTTCCCCACCCCTTTCTGGTTGCCCTCAATCTCCACTAGAAGACCAGTCTTGAAAATATGTCCCAATCCCAATTGTAAATTAAAAGTTGGAGACCTGAGGGGAAGAAAACACTACGATTTAAAAATCCCCCCAAAACCAGAAACAATCAAAATCCAGAAGCCTCCAGGTTTCTGTAGATGGTACTGTGACAATTTTGTGATTTGGGGATTTTTTTATATACTTAACTAAATGTGGCTGAAAATAGTAATCTGAGAAAATGCTTATTTTGCTTCGTTTTTAAGATACCCACTTAAGTGATTTTTTGTTGTTGTTGTTGTTATTCTTCAAGTGAATGGCCTTTTGATGAATTATTGCTTATTTTCTATCTAACCCAAGGTTTGCTGTGTTGTTCTGCTTTACCATCCCCTGTGTCTGACCAGTTCCCTTGACATTTCTATAATGAACCTGTTTTCTTTGAGTACTTATCCAGGGAATACACATGCTAAACTGATACAGTGAAAAATGAGTGTTTGTTTTTCCTGCTCAGCTGTTAAGATTTTTATATTTACAGGTATGTGACTATACTTTGTGTGCTTTCTCACACATCTGTATAAATATGTAGGCTGGCCTAATTGTCAAGTGTATCCTTCCATTTTATTTGCTTTTCTACTCTGTTCTAGACAGGTGGAGTCTGATATGATTTTTTTTTTAATTAGTGACAGTTTAACATCCAAACTCATATTTTCTCATTATCAGTCTTATCCGGGTTACTTATTTTACTGTGTTCATTACTGGGTACTAAAATTTAGCAATTCACGTTGCTAAAGGAGACAGGAGAAGAAAAGATAAAGTTATATTGAAATTATTAACCTATTCATTTATAAATGAACGCTTGTATGAATTTGGACTAAACATATGTATAGGAAATGGGAAAAATTTAGCACCATAGAGTATTATTGATGCTTTTGGTAGGAGAATTTCAAAGTTTCTTGAAAGTTTTAGATGACATTTTGCAAAAACCCTTTTAATTTAATAACAAGCAACCCATCACCTCACAAATTTATATGCCTTACATTAAATAGATATGCTTCTTAAATAGAATTAAATATTCTTTTTCATTATGTCAACAACAAATTCTATAACTCCCTTTAATTTTAATAGATGATGTTCATCTAGTCAGTGAAGATCTGCACTGTGGCATATTAGAATAGATGCACTGTTGATCCTTCTTGCTGCTTTATGTGGGTTGTTTGTTGTCTCTGCTCAGAGATTTTGATGTTCACTTAATATATTAATTTGTAGATTTGAGATCTAAGATTGTTCATCTTTTGCTATACTGCAGGCTGTTATTTGTTTTGGTGCTGAACAGTAACCATGCAAGTATAATGAATGCACTGATTAATCATTTCAGTGTAAATTATTTATATTCCAAATTAACTGTCTTGAAAAAGACCTGAGAACCATTTTATTTTTTTATTTTTTAAATTCCTCTTGCCAGAGCCTGAGCTGTGGCAGCCCTGTCTACCCTAAAATCCATCAAGCACCTGCTTTCTCCAGCCCAGTTCCTAACAGAGAAGTCAATCATCCCTAATAAACATATCAATAGCATCTAGATACAAAATTTAGAAGTTATGAAAATTTAGTCCAGTTGTAATGGCTCTGAAGGAGAAGACCATAGGATAACACAAGAAGAGGATAGAAAGTTTCCAGCCTTTCTTTTTTTTCTTTCCAATTTGGAAGAAGCACATACATAAAGCCTGTCGCTTCAGGGTGTTAGCAACTTCCAAAAGGTCTGAAGGCTCAATAAAAATGTTCCCCTGCAGATTGCAGAGTATGTGGGCATTCAGCATTACAGTCCAGAGCCAATTAGGTAACACTTTCACCTGCAGATAGTCTCTCCAAGTGATCTCTGAAGCCTTTTCAGATTCTCCTGGAACACTCTGCTACTACAACTGATAGTAATGAGCACTTACATAGTTCTTTTTATCAGTATACCTGTAAGTGCTTTGCAGGGGAAATCAGTAACAGGATGTGCACTTTAGCTGGGGAAATTGAGGCACAGAAAAGTGTCTATTAAAAGAGGTGGGAATAAGACCCACACTTCTTGACTCACTGCCTTGGGCTTTTTTTTGAAGTTTGCCAAGTAAACAGATTCTAAACCAGTACTAGATCCATAAAGTCTTCTCAAGTCTCTTGTCATCCCTCAGTGGAAGGAATATCAGAACTGGGACATTGTATCATCTCAAGCCTATTTATCTCAGAACGTTAAGTCTTGGTGCATAACAAAGGCAGATGAGATGGTGGATTCCTTAGAAAACACAGTTCACCCAGCAAAATGTTTGTCTACAATAGCAAGGAGCAGGTTTTATTTCTGCCAAAATCTCTGCAACCACATGGACAAAATTTATCTGTAGCTTGGCAGACAATATGCATTATCCTTGGGTTCCCTGCTAAACTATTAAAATTATTCAGGTGGCAAACTTTCATTATGCCACTTCTAATAAACAAGAATTTCAGGCTCCTAGCACTGGAAACATCAGTAAATAGAGCAGTACAATAAAGTGTCTGAGGAAACTCTCCAAAAGCTAGTCAAATCAAATTAAACTGCACATATACCAAACTATTTATTTTTGTATTGAATCTTTCATACAAAAGTATCACAGCTTATTATGTGCATTATAATAAAGTGCAAATGCCACCACCTTAGGGGTGGGAGTTTGAAGTGTTCCCCTTTGGGCAGATCCATTAGTGTTGATGGTGTTGTGGGAATCAGCAATCTATAGGTAAATTATAAGGAAGTTTGTCTTGGGGAACTTGCTTTTCTTATTAGATAAAGAAGACTAGCTGAGGCCATTTTGCCTAGGAATAGGCTGTGACTTGACATGAGCTCTGGGAAGGCTCAGGAAAATGCAAGAAAAAATAACCTGGCAACAAGAAGAAATGCATCCAGAGCATTAATTAAGAATAATAGCATTAAGGTATAGTGATCACAAGTTTCTCAGGTTAAATAGACCCGGAACGAGGATAGAAGAGCTGAAACTGTGGCAGCTGGGAGCTGTTCGGATCAAAGAATTTGCAGTACAAGTTACACGCAGCATTTTAGGATTAGTGAGCCAATCAACTACTAGAACTCTTATTAGTTTAGCACCAGTGAATGGAAGGGAATGAATCATGAAGCATAAAGCTACTAAGAGACCTTGATTAGTGTTTATTTTAAATGCCTACAGAAGCCACATTGAGACATGAGACTGCATTTCCAAAGCAAAGGAAAGAATAGGTTGCAATTTCTTAAGGATCACTGGAAGCTAAGCAGGATTTTTGGTTGGTATTTGGACATCTAACTTTGTCAGGTGTTTCTGAAATTTCTTCAGAAAAACCTAATCAGGCTTGTGGGATCCCTGCATTTAACCAAAGAGCCCAAGAAAGTAAGTAGCTGGAGAAGATGCCTCAAAATAAAGGCTGCCTGTATGCATAGCCAAACTAGGCAGCTTCCTTTGGAGGCTACCTGCAAAATGCTGAGCAGTTACTGTACTGCCTGGTGCTCAGACAGGGGAGGTCAGTAAAGTGTTTTGGCATTTTTTTTTCTGTCTCTGAGCCTGACAATCCTGTGTCCAAAGGTGGCAGACTTAGAAGCAGTTCATTTTTTTCTGGCATGCCTGTGAGGAAACTCATCTGTGTATGTGTGAGGGAGCCAATATCCACATGGTGGTTTCAGGCAGTCCTGGCACCATCACCAAACCCAGAACAAGAGATCTGCAACACAGGGCTGGAGAGATTTGTTCACTAAACTGGGATTAGGCTCAACAGCTGCAAAGTCTTTGTAGTTGGCACTTGGGGAATATCAGCTTGCTGCAGATGAGGGTTCTCACCTGGCAAATTAATTTCCACTTTTAAATTGATCCACCCTGGAAACTGCCTGACTCTGGCTGTTGCACAGATCCCAGCACTACAAGCAGGTGGATACTGCTGGTCGTATAGAGTGCTTTGGAAATAATGCTGAAACTGCTTTATTGTTATTTAATGACTGATGCATTAGTAGGATGCATTTTTTTCTGTTTCAGCACAGGCATGTTTATTTGACTATGCTCCTCCCTTAACATGAGTGTTGATGGAAGGTGGCAATTATATTGGTCATCTCTGCTGTCACCCCCTATTTTGAATCTGCCCAAGGTAAGTGCTCTTTCTGGAACTCTGTGAAGTCTGTTCTGGGAGCAGCAAATGTTTACCTAACAGTGCAGGACCTTCTCCAAAGCGAGCTGTGAATTTAATCAAATCACTCCCAAAGAGCAAGACATAGATACTATTTTGTGCATGGAACTGGTAGTCAGAACTTTCAGAAATTTGGTCTAATAGGAATTTTCTCTCTAATTTTGGGTAAGTCTCCCCATTCCCCTCCCCTTCCTAAATAACTCTAAAGGTACACTCTAGTGTTAGGATTAGCAGCTCAATGTAGTGCACTTCATCAGGCAAATAATCAAGATCTATCCCCTTTCTTCATCTTTTTCCTAACTAAGGTAAATAATTGAGCTCATAAATTAAACAGAGAGGGCCATGCCAGAACTCTTACCTAGTCCCATTATTGCCTGCTATTTTAAAGTCTAAGCATGAGGGAAATTTCCATGTTCATACCAGGGGTTGATATTCTGTCACATTCCCAAATCCTTCTTGCTTGTTATGCGTAGAGGTGATGAGGGAACCTTTGGGTTTAATGTAAGGCTGCCCACAGTGTTTTCCCATTGTATTCAAGATATGATTGTTTCACAATTTAATTATCTTATGATGTTTCTTGAATTTATTATATGAAAATAGAAGATGGAAGACAAAACCAGAGGGATTATGATAGGGATGATACCTATAGGGCTTCCTACAACTTTTTATGACTTATGTAACTCATGGAGGTGTTGGGGTGGGTTTTTTTGGTTTGGGGTTTTTAGGGGGTTTGTGTTGTTGGATTTCCGCCCCCCTAAATACAGTGTTAGTTGTAAATGAGATTCTGACAGATGGGATGAAGAATAAGCAGATCATAAAGTGACAAGTTAGGTGATAAGGATGTTTTAGTTTGATTTTGTTTTGGACAAATCAAGTGGCTCATATTAAAAGACGACTGACTTGGTTTGCAAATTCTATGTGGCAGGAAAGATTG
The DNA here is from genome assembly GCA_024611175.1 of Megaceryle torquata. Classification (NCBI taxonomy): domain Eukaryota; kingdom Metazoa; phylum Chordata; class Aves; order Coraciiformes; family Cerylidae; genus Megaceryle; species Megaceryle torquata. Next base: position 39,190 of record JANIJG010016496.1, read on the forward strand.
CACTTCATCTTGCACAATTTATTGATCCCATCAACACCACAAGATAACCATCAGCTTATATGGATGGCTTGGGAGGGACTTAGTGTGTTTGTGTGTGTAAACCCATAACTTTCCTGGTCATTTTACACCTGAGCCTCTTGTCAGAAAGTTTTGTAAACTTGCCTTGTGGGGCAGATAAGGGAAGAAGTACCCCATAAAACTTTGATGAGCCCTAGGGAACATTCTCCTTAGGAGTGATAAAATGGGACCCAGAGAATTGTGAGTGGCTTTAGGGAGAAGGAAAGTATTTGAGTTTCCCCCTTGAACTGAAATGGTAAGATTTTTAGCTGACACTGGAGAGCTTGTACCCAAAAGCACATCACTGTCAGTTGTGTATAAAGAGGGAGTGCTTGGGTTTTTTTTAACTATATACTTTTTTTTTTCTAGTGCTGCAATGAAAACAAAAAATTGTGGAGAAATAGGATGTATGTGGGATTCACTATTAAACTGTTCAGGCACTGCGATTTCAGACATTGATTTAATCAGACTGAATATGCTGGTCTGAAATGAAATAATAAATACATGGTTTCTAAGAAGGAGATGTAGGCAGATTGAAAGCTGAGTCATTTTCTGGAAAAACGTTTTTTTTTTAGATGTGACTTTTAAAATTTTTTTCTGATCCAGGAAGTGCTGTAACCATCAGAGCCACCTTGACAAGCAGGCTTTCCATTAGATCAAACCATATGAACTTAGTCCTCCTGTGTAAGGAAATGCTCATTTGGTTGGCTGCCACTTGGCAGGCATTGAATTAATAAGTCTCTGTTTTCTGTGATAGTGTCACTTCTGCTGCATTGAGTCTTGAGCAGAACATCAGTCTAGGCAATGAAATAAAATTTGCCTGCAGAAAAAGCAGATGATACTTGAGAATTGAATCAATACAGACACACATTCAACCCTGGGCAACAGTCTTGTCAAATCTTGTAGGTTAAGCAACATGAGGTCTGTGTGAGAGGTTGGGAAAGAAAACTGGTGGAGAAGGAAGCAAGGCAGATTGTTCAGCTTTAAATCATTGTGCCCACTAGAATGATGTCATGTTAAGTACCCTCTCTTAGGTGCAGGATTACTCTACAGTTCCTTTAGCTCTTTGACTGTGGCATAGCTGCAGACTGGGAAGATCATTTTGTGTTTGAATACTGGACTGTGACTTGGGAGAAATAAATTTGATTCATGGCTATACCACAGGCTTCTTGGGTGAGTAGGCAGCTCATGTGTTGCTTACGTGCTGTGTGCCTCAGCTGTGCAGGGCATATTAACATTTGTGCTGCTCAGCTGGAAGAGTTGTAGTATCTTAAAATTCAAGTTTACTATTCATTTCTCTTCTTTGTGTTGGAATCACAATGACCAGTTCATAAGTTCTATGTTTATTATTGTGGTATTAAGGCTGCCAGACAAGAATACGCCCTCAATACACTGGCAACAACAAAAAGGAAGAATAAATTCTCTATTCCTCATGGTAGTAATTGTTTTAAGGTCTTGTCTAAACCAGAAAGTTACTCTGAGTATCAGATAAGATGTGAATAAACCCACACAAACCAGTATAGCTTCATGGGGCTTCTCTGATGCCAGATTAAAAGCAATTTATTTTTGCTTGTATTTTTTAGTTTATTTTCAACAACTGCACTTTTTTGTAGGATTGCTGTCAATGAAATATTTTAATCTAGCATGATTTATCTCTATAAACCCAAGTGTACCATGTATTCTTTTCATGTCCTAAATTTCAATGTGTTATGCAGTTTGTTTCTGTGCATATAGATATCTCTGTTATATATCATTCCAGAGCTGGCTCTTATTCACCTGTGAACAAAATGATTCCATAACAAGTTCTGTAACAAACATGACACATGCTCTATAAATGTATGCCCAGTTGTTACAGGGGGCTTTTGTGGTACATGATAGGACAACAAGATTAATCTCTCCCTCATACTAGAAAGTTGGGGATGGAATGGAGAGAATGGCAGGAGGTAGGTGGTACCGAAATGGCTTGCAGGGAGGAGAGAGGGAGGATGTATTCTTCAGTGATGTAGAATCAACTTCATTAAAGAGTTATGCCAGTTAAAGGTCTGGCCCGCAAGCTGTTTCTCCTGCCATGATTGATGTAGAAGCTATTTGCTGAACCCATTCTACAAATCTTCATCTTTATGATCAGTGATTTGAGCTCCATCTATATTTTAATATACTTATGATTAAAAACATGAATTTAATTAATAGTGAGAAATTACATTCTTACTTTGTTAGTATAAGGACATTATGTCTGACCTAGTTCTGCATATATTAGGAAGGAAATAGGTAGGGAGGGGTATAAAGCAGTAGCTGACTTTTAATGTATTGTGAACTGCTTATAGGGTGAGAACCATTCGTTCCAGTGATTATTTTCTCATCGTTTACATATTCAGTTGCATCTGCTTCTAAACACAATTCACAAACTGACCTTGATTATTTCTAAGCTTATAAGGGGTATATTTTAAAAACCAAACACATCTGAGTTAAATCAGTACATTAAATAGCAACAGTTTAATTAACTCAGGAATACTTTCCCTTATTTATTGTGATTTACTTTTCCTCTCTTACCTAGCTCTTAAGAGCAGCAGCTTAGGGGTTCCCTCTGGAATTCTGTTACTATAGTAACAGAAGTTTTTTCATTGAAATTTGAATGGACAAAGCCTTGCGGGTACTGAAAAGTTTTCTGCCAAAAAATTTAGTATTTCTAGGAATTGATGGAAACACCTCTTTCAGTGACCTGCTACATGCTATTCACTGTGCTTTTAATGACTGAACAACTTGATTCAGATTTTCAACGGTCTATAGAGTTGTGTTACAGATATTGCTGCAATGCTTGTTTAAATTCACAGAGCAAATATATTCAAATAAACCATGTGCACAATTAAGGAGTTTTATTTCTCTCTGAGATACAGCTAAAGGACATAATCCCTATGGCAGGGAAATTCTCATCTCCCATTGACTTATGTTACTTCCAGGTAGCAAAGGCACAGATACATTTGATATTAAGACAGCAAAAGAGAGATTGATTCAGGAGGTTGGAATATAAGTAGTTCTCAAATTCCATCAAGTAGTTGACACAAGTTATTTAATAAAGCACCAGGGAAGACTTGGGTTTATGACTGTCACATAGGAGGAGATGAGAAAAAAATAGCAGCATCTGTGCAGTTCCACTGGGCAAATTTGTGGAATTTCATTAATTAATGCATTAATGAGCAGAAGACATTTTCATGGCTGATCTGTGTCTCTTGAACCAGGCATATCAGTAGTTTTATGATCGGCCTGATCTTAGTCCTACCGTGGTCAGTGGCACTGTAGTAATGAATTACTTCTTGCACTTCTCATATATAAAATACCTTTGTTTGTACTTCATATAAGAATTAAGGGCTTGTGGTGGTTTGACCTTGGCCAGATGCCAGGTGCCAACCTAGCCACTCTGTCACTTACCCTCCCCCTCTCAGCTGGACCGGGGAAGAAAATAAGATGAAAGGGTTAAGACAAAATGAGTTTAATGAAGAAGCAAAGCAATGCTGCATGTGGAAGTGAGAGAAAACAAAGATTTATTCTCTACTTCCCATCAGCAGGTGATGTCCGACCCTTTTTGGGAAGCAGGGCTCCACAAGTGTGGCAGTTGCTCTGGAGGACAAGATGATTCCCTGCACCTGCTCCCCCCCCCCCCCCCCCCACCCCCCCCACGGTCTCCGGTGTTGAGTTGACTGTTGGAGGGGGTGTTGGTGTGGTGTT
>JANIJG010016496.1:43069-66387 GCA_024611175.1 Megaceryle torquata
GTCCGAGGGAGGACAACGAGAGTCCACGCATCCACCCCCGCCCCCCCCCCCAGTTTTTATAGTTCAACTGATGTCATATGGTATGGTCAGTTTGGGTCAGCTGTCCAGTCCTGTCCCCTCCCAAGATCTTGTCCACCCCATCCCTCTGCAGGGGGAATGTTGAATCAACAGCCTTGGTGCTGTGTGAGCCCTGCCCAGCAGTAGCCACAACATGGGCATCTTATCAACACCTTTCCAGCTCTCAATACAAAGGACAGCAACGGGAGGGCTGCTATGGGGAAAATTAACCCCAGCTCAGTCAGATCCAATACAGGGCTTATGGAATGTCCTGGGCTAACAGCCCTAGAGTCTGAAAATCTGTTTATTCATGGAGTAGGCTGACCTTAACTGGGAATGCTTTGGGCACTTCATTTCAATGGTATTGTCATTGGACCCTTTCTAGAGGCGAGAAGATACCTCACCAGCAGTTTCTCTTACTGCATTCCCCTGCTTAGAAGATGTCTGCCTTAGCACTTCTAGCTACTCAGCACTGTTATATTTCCTGGGTTACAAACAAGGAGAGATATAAATGACTTTCTAAATTTCATTTGTGATTAAATATGTTCTACTTATCAGTGGGAAAGTACCTTACTTTTGTACATATTTGGTCTTGTTTGAAGGAATTTCTTCTGCAAGGCCAAGTCTGACTGCATGAGAAGCTGAATTTTAAAGATCTGGGTTTGCAGCCCACTGAAGAGCCCTCAAACACTAATGAGTTTGTCGTAACCAGCCAAGGGCACATAGGAAACAAAGACCTCTGGGTGAAAGGTTCAATATTCTCTTACAAAACCTCTGAGGCCTGCAGTCATGTTGATGGATTTCTTTTCATGTTGCTTAGCTATTAAGTCTGTATACTAGAGAAGAAAAACCTAAGCCATAGGTTAGAGGCATGAAAAAAAAAATTCAAACCAAGGAAATTAATAATTTTTATTAGATTCCTAAATAATAATAGTACTATAGAGCCGTTAAAGAGGCCATCTAAAAAATGTTTTAAAATCATAGCCATTCTAAATTGAGATTATATCCTTGGGGAAAATAACAGGAATTTATTATTATTTATTTAGCTTGTATTGTTTCATATGAGAATATCAATTCAAACAAAATTTTCAGCTAGATGCAGTGTGCCTCAGTCCAAAAAAATCATTCATTCTCTGTTAATTTGCCCTATGACATAAAGCATAATGTATAAAATTTTTTTCATGAGATTAAAATCTTGTTTAAGAATGAATTCATCTGGGGCTTTATGAGCTGAAAAAAAAAAATGCAACTGAAGCTCTGAGATTCACTTAGAAACAATGAAATGTAACTGCATTTGAGACAGAATTCGGGAAGCATCAGTTTAGACATAAGGATCAAGATAATCATCATCTTTAAGTTTCACTGCTGATCACAGTATGTTGATTCGTGGCACTTTAACGAATGGAAGGATTTCTGGCTACATAAAGCAATTGAATAGAAAGAATGGGGCACTCTTGTGGGTTAATATCAGATATTGCGAGTTCTAGCTGGATCATGCTCCAGGACTTACAGGAGAGAGGCTTATACAAAGTAAGGTGTGTTTTCCACAATATTCAGATAGCAGTGTATATAAAGTGGGAGGTGTTGTTTAGCACCTTGCAATATAAGTTCCTTATTTTTATGAAAATTGTGATGCATTATGTGAACGATATATATAAATAAATAAGCCACCCTCTCCTACAGTCCTCAAAGCATACTGAATAAATGGTGATATCTCTTTCTAGAACCTGAGCCTAAAAGGAATAAAATCCTACTAGCACTCTCGGGTAATGGAGTTATTTTTTCAATGTCAGTGATACGGGCGAGTATTTCTGGCATGCTGACAGACCATAATAAAGGTCATAACACTCGCTGTCTCCAGACTACCAGTGACTTGAATGGGAGTTTCAAGCGCACAGTATCGAGTCTAAGAATTATGGCTAGAGAGAAGCGTGTCTGCTAATAGTAATTTCTGATAAACACCAGGTGAAAAACAACCCTAACACTTCTAGGGGAAGGGAGGAGAGGGAGAGGCAGGCAGCAGTGTGCAATTTCATCATTTCTGCTAATAATAGTAATCCTTGTACTGTGTGTTTTATCCAAGGACTTCTGATAATAAAGATGCAAGTGCCATTGAATAATTTTAGGCAGAGGGAAATGAGTTGATTACTCCAAGTCCTTTGATAGAAGGAAGAACTAGTTCTCCAGCTTGTAAACTCTTGCACAGTTGTGAGAGAAAGCCTGGGATTTCATTGCTTCCGTGCTCACTTCCACATAATCAAGGTAAAACATTTGGTGACAATATGAACTTTTTTTAAAAAAAAAAACAAAACCCAAACTTGCTTGTAGTGATTTTGTTCAACATAGCAAGGAAAAATTTTTTTCCATTTTATTTTTGATATATATATACACACCCATACATATAAATAAATTGCCTTTCTTCAGACTAATTTTTAGTGAGCCATATTTGGTTCCAAGTTAGTTAAGGCAATAAGTAGTTACAAATATGGTAATCCTCTAAGATGTTTTTAAGGCACGATCATTGTGACAGTGGGGCTACCATGGTATGCAGTTAAATTATACTTAACAAAGGTCCTTTGGATTTGCAGCCTTTATGGACAACGGTGACTTGAAGATCTACACGAGTTGATTCCTACACAAACTAAGATGGGTCTAAATGTTATTGCATGGCAGATAATCGCATGTAGCTTGTTTTGTACTCTAAACCCGTACTTTCAAAGTTTGCTGTCACTGTTCCGCCAGATCCCAACTGTTTTTCACTGAATGTCATTTATTGCAGAAAAACTGATTATTTTCTCAAAATGTTGATGGGAAATATAACAGAGCTGTGAGTAAAGCTGCTAAAATATTCCTTTTTTTCATCTGGGCCTGTCACAGAGCCAATGAACAGCTCTAGTGTCTCCCCCCTCCCTTCCTCCCTCACTATATCAAGTCTCCACATTAGACCCAAGTCCTTGGACATGGGAAATGGTGAGGGCTGGCTAAATTTAGGGATGGGAACCCAGAGAATGAAAGGGAAATAAGCATTTCTTTCAAACTTCAAAACAAGTTTTTTCTCAGGTCTCTGAGAGTTCAGCAGCAGAGTGAAGAGAAGTAAAAGGACAACCTATAGTTTCAAGACATATATATCCACTGGACGTGGGAGGGTGGAAATAGGAAATCTGTTGTGGTCACAGCTGGCACTCTGTAGCCCCTCAGAAAGGTTCTGGGTTTCGCTCTTTAGATTTTGTTAAAGGTTGTGATGTGCACCACATTTATTTTCTCTTTCAACATGAGTAGTTAGGTTACTGTTGAGTGGTTGCAGGACTGAAAGGGCTTGCATTTACACAGATAACCAAAAACTTGGTGCCTAGGGAGAAAGAAAATCGGCTTACAGTAATCATGAGAAGGCAGCTAGGTAGGGCTCTCAGGTGGTAAATTTGTACGTTAGCTGCTGTTGAAATTGGTGGTAGTGGGGAACATTTTAAAACCAATCTGATTTCTCTTGCATGCAGTGTAATGGGAACTTTTTTCAGTGAACACAAGAGTTTCTGGAAAAAAGTAACAAACTTAGTAATTTTCCCTTTTGTGTCATTATTATACATGCTTTATGATGGCTGTACAATGTTTGCCCACCTAGTCCTTCCTCTCTCTTTGAGTGATTAATCTCTTTTGTCCCTGGTTGTAAAATGGTTTGTTTCTTTGGGCTCTTACTTTGTCAAAGGGATATTTTGACACACTGCTGAGCTGAGTGAGATTATCCCAATTACATTTTACTCGTAATATTTGTTGTCTGATGCCTCCCACATGAGTATCTGCATGGGATGAAATGCTGCCTTTCATTTCTGTGTGATCTTGCTTTACTCATAGGCAATTTGCTCACAGATTATAATCTCCAAAGCAAGAGGTTAATTATGAAAACTGGTGACTAATGAACCCTTGACCAACAAGGGATTTACCACCCTAATCACTAAGAATAGGAATAGTCAGTGCCAGGATGGGACCCTAGCAACCTATACTCATTTCCCTACTCTCTTGCATTTATGGATGGCCTGTGGGACATTCCTCAAATTCTGTGCCTTCCTTCTGTAAGGAAGATTGACTCCTTTGGGGTGAGTGAACCTTCCTATTCTTCTTGGATAATGCCAATTTTATAGAGGATTCATGAAAATAAACACAATCATAGTCTGACAGCAAAGTTGCTAGAGACACAAAAAAGCTAGTTTCGTGGTTAAGTTTGTGTGCTCCTGAGAGTGACCCAGGTCGTTGGCTAGAGCTCACCACCCCTGTAGACAGACCTGTAATGCTTGTTCCCAACACGAGAATGCTTTTCCAGAATTAGACAGATAATTTGCATGAGCCCTAGGATCAGGACGATGTTGAAGACTAATTTATTACATCTCATTTTTTTTTCTAACTGAGAGTGCAATTAAAAATGTGGTACTCCCTTTAGAAAGTTCTTGTTAACTGTTCTATTCAACAATCACATTTTTCCATTTTCATGTTGTTGTGACATCTCCTGTCTGTCTATAGCAGTCGCATGAATTAAGGGTAAGTGCTGCTGTTCAGTTTGATTACAGGGAAACCGAAATATGCCCCTCATGGGTATTATCTGTCATGTTGCTAAACACAAAACCAAGATAAAGCTCTGCTTGGTTCTGTAGAAGCCTTGTGCACCATGCCCTGAATCCATCTCTGTGAGGTTCTGAATGTGTCCTACTCCTGTCAGAGTCCTCTTGGTCCAACACCTCTTGGTGTTACATTGCTGTCTTCTGATGCAGGAATTTTGCTGTTTTGGACATCTGAGGTTGCTAAATTCTTTCACAGGAAGTCTCCTCTAGCTCTCTAATCCAGCTATCTCCAAACCTGGCAATTACATTTCTGGGCTTCATCTGGGCAGGAATGCAGAACATGTAAATTCATAGATACTTTACATAGGCGCATGTTCCTCTCAGTTGTAAAGCATGACAAATTGATAATCCAGTCACTACAGTAGAACAAAACTCCTCCTATAATCAGTAATTCCAGTTATGCCCCCAAAATCATAGTCCTGACATTTGTGAAGCAGTTGGGGGTGAAAATAGAGAAGAAAATACTGTGTTAAGTCCTTAATGAACCCCACCCCTTCAAAAGTTTTGTGACATTATTTCCTTTCTGTCCTCTTTGTGTCATCTTTAACACGGCCTGTATGCTCATGCCTTCTGTGCATTGTTTATTTAATACCTGTCCTCATTTCACTTTTACAACTGAAGTGCCTATTTTAGGCTTCTCAGTATCTTTTCTCCAAGTGGTTTGAGCCATGTTATTTTGCATGCCCTACTTTGAAAACATGTGACTCAAGAATGACTAAGGGTCTTGAAGAGTTAGAGCATGGAAAAATAATAGTCTCTTAGACTTAATGAGAAAATTGGCTGCTATCAGATGAGAGCATGCTTTTGGTTTTTAGCTTGTACAGAATGCACGTGCAAGTATCCACTAGCCTTATATTATAAAAGAAAAATTCCCCCTTCTAGATATTTAGCTATCTTTTTGACAACCTCCAACTTCTATTTTGTAAAAGATCTTTAATATAAAGAGCACACAAGACTAAAACAACAGGTAATTTTTTTTTTTTAAATCTTCAGTCTCTGTTCTGAATATACTTTTATTTCTTCTTCTGTATCTTTCCTTCCCCAATTAATACAGTCATAATTTCAGAGTCCCCTAGTCAGGCACTCAAGATAACATGGGTATTGTCTGGTTTTCAGGGTAGGACTGAGACCTGAACTGTGAGTGACTTTTATGTAAGTGTTGACTAAATTAGTTGACCCCAACTGCCCTGAAGAATACTTCTGAGGTGCTCAGAAAATATGACAGTGTATGTGACATACATAATAAAAGGAGATTTTTGTCTCCTAAATGCTAGGATTCCAGGAAATGAAAATTTCACTGTGACCTGATTAGAAGCCTACGTTCTTATTTAAGGAAGTTGCAATTCAAACAAGCTTTGAAATGAATAAAGAATTTCATACTTTGAAATTTCAGTATGAACTGCTTTCATTTTTGACTGTGTATGATTAATAATAGCTGGACAGAAAGCGGCTCTGCATTCATACTCAAGGACTAAAGGCTAGTTCACAATTTAATTCTTAGCAAAGAGCACAGAGGTATTAATATGTTTGTAAATCAGCCCCTGAAAAAAGCTGTACTGAGTGAAGTCACTCACTCTCATCTCACATCTCTGCTTTACATCTGAAAAAGGAGGGAGTAGCAGCAAAAAGTTGTTGCGTCCTGTGTGTGCCTATGTGTGTCCTCTGACTGTTGGTTAGAGGATGGAGCAAGGAACTTCAAGCTATTCCCAAGTGCCTCTCAATGTGTTTATCTTCAAAATGTCCCTTGGAGATAGATTAGTGGTTTTGTTCCCACTTCCCACGCAGACTACAGGGTGGTCTATGTAGTGTAGGGCTCTGAAGTGCTACTCGAGCTACATTGAGTACTGGAGGCACTGTAACCACAGTGATTCAGCCCTCCTTCAGAGAAGCAGGGCATGCTAACCCAGACAGACCTATGCAGTATTATCAGTGGTGCTTCTTAGGTGTCTCTGCACTATGCTGCTTGCTTTGCCCAAAAATCACACTGTAAATCTGTGCCAGTGTGTGAAATTCAGCTGCCTCCCTGGTCAGTATATGGGTGCCGGAGCGTCCTCTCAGCTCTCCTGTCCACTGCTGTCATGCAGCCTGGGAACACTTCTGTGGAGCCTATTTCTTCCTCCCTGAAGGAAAACAGGTCTCAGTTCTTCCACTCTATCAAAAGAAGTCTTTATGCGGTAGCAGTTTTGTTGATTTTATGAGTTAAATTTTATCTTAGTTTGGGTATCTGCATACAGAATTTAGCAGGAATCTAATGGCAGTATCTTCTGAATACATGATTAAGAATATTGGTGTTAGTTATTGAGGCTCCTTTGGAAAACTTGTCATGCATTTAATTCATAATGACCTATAATTTTAGAACTGACTAGTCCTTGTACACAGTTAACTTGACATCTTAAAAGACCTTTCAGAAACAATTAAGTTCTCACTCTGTAAATCAGCGTCTTCTAAAGTGGCTTAAGTTGGAGCCCTATATGCTTTCAAAAATGTAGATCATTATCCTCAGAAGTTTGGGAACGTTTCTAGAGATGTGCTTGTTTGAGCTTACTTGAAGAATACTGTAGAGAGAACACTATCAAGCTGCAAAACAAACTAAGTAAAGGAAGATATTACAGCTATTAGCTAGCTTCAAAAAACAAATAATGAAATAAAAACCAATAATGAAATAAAAACCAAAGTGTTTTGTAATACACAGTATAGTTTCTTAGCCAGTTATTCTTGACATGGCAAAGAAACTAATGGATTGAGTTACATATTTTTAGACTGCACCCTGTGCTTTCATAGTATTAAAAGAAACTATTGAGGAAGAAAGAGATTGAGAAAACTCTTAAGCCAAAAAATGAATCTGGTGCGTTTAGGATAACTTGACATGTCTCGAGTCTTGCTTTTTGCCACAGGGGTAGGTAATCAAGATATTCTGCTATGCAGAGAGGTTTGTTTTAAAAAAGAAAAGAACAAGAAAAAAAATTAGTCTAAAGAGAACATATAACTACTGCTTGACATACAAAGGTTTTAAGGCAAGTGATAGGCAAAATTTATGTGATTAGTATTTTTGCTTTCATGCCACACTTTCTGTCCTGTGACCAAAATACTGGAGGACATTTTACACACCATTATGCAGCAATGTAAGAGCAGGGTCTACTGTTTTTGAAAGCTTGTCTATCCACTCTGCATTTTTTATTCCTTTTATGTACTGCTCTGGGACATAAAAATAGACTGTATTCCCTTTATAGTTGTATAAATACTGAAGGTTAAATTGTACAAATGGTCTATGTCTAAATACTTGATATCAAATCTGTGCAGCTTACTGAGGAAGATGCTTTAAAGAACTAAATAAATCTCTTAGTGTACATGTGTATTGATATAGTCTGTCCTTATATGCTGTGTATGTACAGGATCTGCCAGCCTGCAGACACTGCTGTCCAACTAGTGTGTGTATATTGACTTAAGGAGGTCATGAGGTTTAAAGCAGCGAAGCAGAGGGGCAATGCACAAATGGCTATGGGACATTCAAGAAAATATACTGGCCCTATGCTATTCTGACTCAGTAAGAAAGAAATTTCTGCGTCTCTAGTAAGGAACTAGTTTTGCTAAATGACAAGGAATCAAGATCCCTAGAAATTTGACTTTCTCATCAATGCACTTTGTTCACAGTTTGAAAACTTGTTTTCAGAAAACATCTTTCATTACATGGTGGGAGAGAACAGTTATATTGCAGCCCTTGTGATGAGTGTGCAGTAATGGCAAAATAAAATGCAGTGGATATCCATTCTGTTTGAGAAAGAAATGCAGAGATTTACCGTTATCTGAGTTACAAAAGTATTCCTTGAAACTTTCTGTCTGCGGGAAAGAAAATGGAGAATATGTTCTTTAACAGTTCTTTTGGCATTTTTTCTAAAAGAATTGCTGTTGGGTTTAAATGACAATTTGTTTAGGTGCATAACTATGTAAGAATTCAACTAGTTATCTTGTATTGATACATTTTTGTATGTGAAATTGTTTTCATACATCCTTCTAGGAGTTATATATATTTTACATTATGGAAGATATAAGCTGCTGCAGGACAGCTTTTTGTCTGCTTAAATATTACTATTTTTTAAAAACCAATTGCACATGCAAGCATTAAAAGAGTTAAATTGCCCTCATTACAGTGGGACTGTGGCTAACAATTCTAATTTATAAGACTAACAATTTCAATGCTGTGTACAAATTGTGGGTAAAACATAAGTGATTTCAGTTGTTTTACAAAGTAATTTGTATGCTCTTTTTAAAACAAGCAACTTTTTCATAATTCTAATAACCATGACCAGAATCTGACCTTATAATGATTTGCTTTACTTGTTTGTGGATTATTGCTAACCTATGACTTGCAGTACACAGCAGATGAAATCTACCTACCACGATCTTTTATATGTACTTTAGAGAAGGCTGCATTTTAATTTGATTTTAATCAGCTCTTTTTACCAGATCAGGAGCAAAACAGAGCCTCAAATATATAGCTCTTGGAAACATGCAACAGCAAAATTCCCAGCTCCAGCAGGAGCTCCTGGAGGGATTCCTTTTGATCTCATTCAGAACTAGGTTATGGGTGTGTACGTGCATTTAGAGCTCTTCGAAATATTCTGATGCTCAAAATCCTAATGAAAGTAATTAGCAAATAAATCTATTACCTCCTCAGGTAAAATACATGGTGTCCTTATCCTATAATTCAGGATTTGGCCTTGCATTTCATCTTTTAAAACAGAATCAGATTGCCCTAATTGTGAGCAGCAGTTTGCTACAGGACTGGAACTGTAAGCTTCAGTATTTTTTGTACTTCAGCGTTGTTGATTCAGCTTGTATAAATGAGCCCAAGTATTCAGATTGGTATAGTGAAAAAATAAAGGAAACCACAAAAGCATTTCAGCATCTGATAATAACAGGCAGCAAAGGGTTTTCAAATCTTGGTTCGAGGGGCTCTTATGGCTCCTGGATTCAGTCTGTGTCTACAACAATGCAGTTGGAATATGGTACTGCCATTTGAAAATAATAATAAAAAAGTTTAAAATTATTTTACCTAATTTTGAAAACAGGGATGAGGGTAAAGGCAGATGTTGAATTAATTCAGTGCTCTCGATGAAGTTTCAGAGGGACTTACCTTCTCCTTTCCTCCTTGTAACAATGCAGATTCAAGCACATTATTCTGTTTCATATGTGAGTTTAGCATGACACAAAATCCAACCAAAAAAACCACAGCGCATCTATGATTTATTTAGCTGAGATCAAAGACATACAGCTGCAAAGAATCTAATTAAACTTTGATGATGCAGCAGGCAGGCTACATCTATTATTTAATTTGGAGGTTGTGATCTTATACAAAATTAGCTTCCAGATTTTGCTTACACTCTTGGGCTGCAAATATACTTGTACTCAATCATTTTGATATGTAGTTGAATCACCATAATTTCACAACAGATCCTTAGATGTTTTATGTGGAATTTCTTGTCAGGAAAGGAGCTAATAAGTGCCAGCTTTGAACCAGCACAGATACGCTTCTGACCATACTGGATGCTTAGCACTAGCACAGTTCAGTTCGTTTTGCTGGAAGGAGCCAGACTACTACATTTTGAAAACATGACTGGGTATTGAGACATGTTTTGTGTGGACACAGACACAGCTTTTGATCTCAAGCTACTTAATGAGTTTCTGAAATAAGCTTTAGAAAATTCTTCTTAAAAAATTCAGTATTTTATTTCTGAACAATTCTGTTTGTTTCATGAAACAGAGTGGCACAGAACTAAAACAATAGACTTTAATCTTTTTTTCCTTTTTTTTTTGTTTAAAATAAGAAGAACTATATCCTTTCTGTAATCTCGCTGACAGAATGTCAGGTAAGAAATTACTAAAATACTTAATTTTAATGGAAGATCAATGAGGTTATGCAAACACTCCCTTACAAAAGTAAGAGTGCCTTAACTTGATGGCTTGTACCTAAAGAACAGTTCTAGAGATTGAACATCCCTTTACCAATAGAGATAATTTACACATGTGGGTACAGTGTATTCATCTAAGCAAGACTTGTTTTCAGTTATACAGTAGCAGTCCCAGGCAATTTATCTAATTTAGATGTGTGATGCTGAAGTTAACGTAGAATCTGGTCCAAAAAGTCAAACTCTGATGCATGGGGAGCCAGCATTATGGAATGGGACCGTCCACACTCCCTATAGCCTTTAATTCCAAGTCATGCATGGGCTAGTTGTTTCCCCTCTCTCTACTGTGCTTTTTGCCCATCTTCAGAATTATTATAGTTTTCAATTCGACAGTGGAATTTTACCTGAAGTTATAGACTGGTTACTGGTTTAGTTCTGGCTATTTGTTCCACTCGTGATTTAAGTTAAATTCTTTTATAGTATAAAGAAGCAGGACTCACATGGCTAGGCACTGCTTTTACTGTAGAAATAGCCATCATTAGCTGTGAGAAGCGTAGCTGCCACTCCTTAACAGAAATTGATGCCTGACTACAGGAGTATTCCTGGTCCGCTCGTTTGTGTGGCTGCATAGGAACTGTAAAATGCTGCTATATAAACCAACTCTGCATCATTCTGGGTGTGAAAATGGAAAAAAAAAAAATCTTGCTTGTCCTATTTTATATTGCAGACTTCTACTGATTCTTCTCTAGCCAGGACAGTGATGGTGGCGACTACAGAGAAAGAGTACAGTCTCTTGGCTCTGAGGTTAAGGGAGGAGAAAGAAAGTAGGCTGAGAAATATTGATCTCACTTTAATGCCTTTATTGTTTGGTCTGGGAATCTGTTGTAAAATACAGTGGCAGAATCCACCAGGTTTACTTGAGATTTGGTACCTTTGCTGAGTGCATCAAGGGAGTCTGGAGAGAATGTCCATCCTTAATTATGTGCTGAGATACTCCTTCATATATCTCATGTCTTTTAGGACCAATGAATGTGTTGGTACTTCTCTTTTTGAAGGTACTCAGTGGTCTAATTCTGGCTTTCTTCAACTAAAAGAAAAAAAAAATCCCAAATCAAACCCAGATGTTGTGATTTTTTTTTTTTTTCTTTTAATAAACACAGTAGAAAGAAAGCTTTTAATGCTGATGGGGATTTTTATTTCACTACAGAGAATTTACACAAACTGTATTACAGACAGTTTAAAAGAAGGTTAATTAATGGTATCAAAGAAACAACAACCTTCAGATTTCAGATTTGCCTGCTTTGGTATAAGTTTGGATTTCAATATGCTTGGAAGGTCATTGAGTTCTCTGTGTTAATGGTGTCAAACTAGAGTAGAAGGCAGAAATATACTTAGCATGGAACTATGAAAGCTGTGTGTTTGAGGAGGATTCTGCTAATTTAGCAGACTGTCTATTTGCAGGCAAGCCTACTTCTGGTGAAATATCATGCAAATGATTGAAATGAGAGATTTTAATAATGCAGAGTGGGCATAAGATGCTACATATTTTTGATTACCATTCTGTCTATTGAGTTTTTTAATATTAAGCTTAATCAAAGAAAAAAAAAAGTTAATGAAAGGAAGAAAAATGTGGTCCAAATCTTTAGGGAGGTATAACAGTTAATTGGATTTCAAGTACTGTAGCTACATTCTCAATAACATTCCATTTTCTTTACAGGATTGCAGTTGTTTAGTTCCATTACCCTTAATGTACAGGGTCAGCTTTTAAATTATACTGCATTAGTCTACTGGTTTCTTTTGCCTCATTCTTTCTCCTTTTCCTATATGGCTTCTCTCATAGCAATGACCTGCCTTGGCAGAGGTCACTTGTCACAGCCACGAGAGAGAGCTGCTGCTGGAACTGACAGTCCTCCTCCTAATGATTTCTGTCTTCCTTCTGAGCCTCTTGTGTGTCACTGAGAAGTTAGAGCTCTGCCTGTGACTCTCAAAACAATGAACCAAAGCTACTATTTGCTTGTTAAAATCAGCATTTACCAATAAACCAAGTCTTCCCACTGCGAAAAAATGTGAAGAACTTCAGTTGGCAGCACTCACTGTAACTTCTGAAAACAATTTGACAGACTGTTAGGGTGTGTTTTAAATTCCAGATTAACAAAAGAAATTATTAGTTGTGTTGCTGAGATAAATTTATGTTCTAAGGGAAGTGCTTTCAGTGTTGGGAGGTTTTTAAGCAGGGTAAGTTATCAGGTTGTTATTTGCAGAGGCCCAGTCTCCTTTCTTTCTCATTGACTGAAATTTCAGCATGCCACTGTTATTGCTGCTTGTGTCTAGAAAAGCAACTGATAATATGAATTTAGCTTAAAAACAGAGTTGCTAAATGTAGGTGGAATTGGGTGACAAAATTTATGTGCCTATTTTGGCATCCCACATAATGAGATCTGTTAAAAGCATTGACTTCCTTTCTCTGAAGCTTGTTGGCATTTGATTTTGATGGGTTCAGGTAGACAAATACTATGTACTTAGCTGAATCCAGTTTTTGACGTGTATTTAAAATATGGTGTGTTCACTGATGTTTGAACTGTGAATATTTCCTTATGGAAATAAGCCCTTTCTTTTCTCAGTAAAAAAATAGAGTAACATATTAGAACAATGTCAACCGTTACATTTATATTACTTAATTACAAAATAAGGTGATAATGTATATAGCAGGCTTTTATTCCACTCAATTCTACCTTTAAATTTCCATATCCTTAAAAAGAGAAAAGCATTCCACCAACATGACTAAGAGTAGACACAGGTAGTAATGAGAAGTTGTTACAAAAGCACTATGGAAGTGCCAATCTCTAGAGACAACATTTAGTTTACCCTGAGATTTAAAAATATGTCAGCGTTGTTTTGCTTTCAAAGAAACATACAACGCTTCAGTGAACCTGACATCTTTTGGAGCTGACCCTATTAATTATTTTTGACTTACTGTGTACTATACATCCACAGGGATTTGCAGAGGATCAAGTACACTATTGTCAAGGGCTTTTATTTCTCTTTTAAATTTATTTGTGTTAGAGAGTTTACATGTAAAATGGTCTATTAGTGGATGCTATGTGATAGATAGGTTTAGAGATGTAAGTGCATCTATCTTAAGGGAAAAACATGCATAGCAGATTAATAACATGCACTGTAAATTTTGTGTCTCTACTGCCCCAAAATTCAGGCAGCATACAGACTACTATGCACAATATTTAATTTTCCTGCAGATCTTCTAACTTCTAAGGAGACGTTCTTCCAGCAGAAGCAGTCCAGAATACATTCTTCAGCAGAGATAACCAAATTCTGTTCTCAATGACACAAATACCAAATTTGCATTCCTACACTAAATCTGACAGGCCTGCTCTGCATTAAAAACTGATGTGGCTGAGAGCAGGTTCTCTCTTGTTTGTTTGTTTGTTTTGTTTTGTTTTTTGAGAGTAAACCCACAACTTCTTAATAATTTAGCTTTTGTCAGAAATTCAGCTTAGGTCTAAGGCTCCATGATAGAGATCCTGCTACCCAGGATGGTTCAGAGTTTAAAGCCTAGACAAAAAAGTCTGTCATACTCCGAAACAGGCCATACTTTCATAGAAGGATTTGGTATAGAAAGTGGCATGATATTTACTGAAAATTCAGAAATCACAGTGAATCATCTTATCATTGTCAGGTAGTGTTGATTTTTGTTGCAAGACTGAATTTAAAAGACAGTAAGGGGACACCATTGCCCCCTGATTGATCAAATACTTAGCACTAGAAGGTCTGCTGCTTTTTTGGCTTTTTTTTTTTTTTTTTTTTTTCCCCCCTCTCTCCTTTTTTAAAAGATTTATAATTCAGTTGACAAGTCATGATGTACCTGTATAACTGTTCTCAGTTACCAAGAATGTGGAAATATAAATGGGAGTGTCAGTATAAATGTGCAGGAACAAGATTGACTCCAAGAGGAATAGAGTCTTGCAATATAGGCAACAATTTTACAGTCTGCTCTCTATAGACAGTCTCAAATAAGAATTTTCCTGTTTGAATCTGATTCCAGGATTGGATCACTATCTTGTAATTGTTCTTTTTTCTCTGAAAGGTAACATTTCCACCTCTGAAGATTATACAATTCAGCATTTATAAGCAACTGACTGCTAAAAGCAAAAGTGTTCTGTTTGCTGGTGGTTACCTGTAGGGTTATCTGACTGTGCCAGAATTTCACCCCGTACTTTGAACAGTAGATATTAATGATAATTGAATGTAACTGTAAAGAAACCATGGAATTTTAATGGTTTCTTTATAACCGACTGGAGGAAACAGAAATGGCACTGAAGTAAATGCTCTCTTCTTGAAACTAATTCTGTAATTCCTGTTCATGCCATGTGGAGATGATGGTACAAGGTGATACTGCAGAAGATAGACTAAGCCATGCTGCCTTCAGAGAGATGGTGGATTAGCTGAAGTATAGCTGAGTAAATTATAATCCCCTTGTTTTACATACATATACTTCTAATGAGCTTTACGGAGAAGCACAGTATCATGCTAGTTGGCCTTGTTAACATCTGCAAACTGTTGAACTAAAAAGTTTTTAACCAAGATAAAGCTGATGTTGACTCAGTATGGAACGGGAGAGTTGTAGACAAAGCAGTGGCCAAATCTGGGTTGTGTTTTGTTGCCTGTGTACTCTTGCCTTATTGTTTTTGCCAAGTTTCTAAGTGAAGAAGACTTCACAAAGAAAATTTCACCTGAAAAATGACAGCAAAATAAATTAGAGAACAGAGACTCCTGAAGAAGTGCATTTGTAATATTTAAATTAGTTGATGGATCTTCTCTGAATCTATATGAATCTATACTACAATGACTCAGAAGACATGAGTTATAAAGAGCATTGTGGATATCATCATAAATCAGCTTCACACCTAAAAAGCCATCTCATCTAGATTATAAATTCCTTTTAAACTTTCATATATTGGAAGCTTTTTCTCTGGCACTTGTCATAAATGTTGATTCTTTCTAAACCAAGAATGAAATATGAGCAAAATGTGGTCATTAATACTATGTGAATTGTTGTTTTAAGTGCAGTACCTTCTTTTAAATGAAATGAGGTTGACTGAAAAACTATCCTTTCATTTTTTTTTCCTTTGCTTTTTCCTGTTGGAATAGAGCACTCACCCCCTTGCTTTATATCAGATCTTTCATTTTGAAATGTGTTATTTTTATTTGGGACTTATTTAATGCTTTGATTAGGTACATTTAAAAAATTTCATGAAGAAAGCTTTTTTCTTAACTGTGGTGTTTTATTTTAAAATGTTTTCAATGAATTGTTAATCTGAAAGATTTTGAAGAAAAATTAAATATTTTAGTTGATTCTTAAAAACATGCATTTTTCAACTGAAGGTACAAAATAGCGTCAGACCCTGATTCTTCAAAGACTTGTGTGTGTGATCTTTCACATTAGGTACAGCCCTGCTTTCTGATAATAAAAGTTTTGTGGGTTCATTCATATATTTCAGGAGTGGTCTAATTGCACCAGAATATATAAACATTTAGCATCATGTTGTTTGTGAGTTAACAGAAGTCAATGATTCTGTGTTCATCCCAGCTTCCTGAAGGACAGGACAGGTATCATCCTGGACACAGCAGCACAACTAGAAAGAGGTGACAGGAAGGACTTGTAGCCTTATAACCAGCGGAAAGGAGCAAACCAGACCAACCTAGAATTCATCCTGTCTTCGTCCCTAAGTACGACTGCTTGGGGATGGACTGTGTCTTCAGGCAGGACCCCCTGGCCTGTGGTGATTTCCATCACTTGACAGACCAGTGGCTGGACAGCCTTGCTGCACTCCGTGAAGCTCTGTCCCTATAGTTTCTGCAGCAGTAAGTTCTCATTACATCTGCCAAGCCCAGTGCCTTGAACATAGAAGACTAAAAAGATACAAACAATAGGCAGTTTTTAAATCGAGAAAAATCTGCCTTGTTTCATTCTGTTGCAAATTTCCCACTTTAACTCAGATAGATATCACACAATTAATAATCACCAGTAATTAATATGATTGCTCAATTATTTGATTTAATTGGTTTTTGACTATTTATTTTAATTTCCCTGATTCATAGTATTTGATAAGAAAATGCACATTGAGCCACATGAAGGTAGCATTGCTGTAGAGTTGTACTACAGCCTCATCAGAGGCTGGATCTGTTCTTTGCTCACCGACAGGCTTATTTTTCTTGCTGTCAACAGTTGCTAAAGTGTTTAATGTTATTGATTCTTTATTCATCCATTTTTATTATTTATACCCTTTATGTGAATCTCCATTGAGAGACTTTACTACTTATGAGGAAATACCATGTCACCTGTTTTCTCTGTGATGAGTTTATTCATTCTGATACAGATAAAACCATCTCTACCTGCATGTTAAAAATTAATATGTAGATATTTCTCAACAGTGTTTCCACCATCATATTGCTGTGCAATAGTTTAGGGTAGAAATGTCACCAAGCCAGATAAAAGTTGATAGAAGACATACAGACAGCACCACCCCTCCCACATTCAAGCCAGGTGAACTCTGCTTAAGTCAGGAAGTTCTAGACAAAATGTTGTTGACTTTTTCTATAAATGGCTGTTACCTGAGGTCGGTTTTGTTACAGAACAGGATACCAGAGCCTGACTATATACACCGTGAATACACGGAATAAGTTAGCATGTTTAAGAAGTGATCGTGTCTCACTGTGGTTATGTTAACTGGTCTGACAACGTGGTAAAGCACACCAGATTACATCTTGGCAAAAAGTTAATGTCCTTTACCTTGTGTGTTAAGACCGTTTTATGAGTTTACAGGGCCTGGCTGACTGGTAACTCACTACACTGTGTTAACGTGCTCCTTTGTCTGAGCCTCAGCTTCCATCTCTTTTCCCTTGTTACGTCGACAAGATGGAAGCAGTTCAGACTTGCTGTTGGAGCCCCTATGAGCAGCACTTCCCACAGAAGATTCTTTGAAGCAAAACCAGAGTTGTTGACTATAAGCAAGTCTCTTGTGGGAATTATTAACAAATTAGCTCTAACTTTAACAAATAAGCTAATAGAACTACTTAATTTTAAGAATTCTAGGTCAAATATGAATTTCAATATATTTCAATATTTTCAACACTTTTAATAAGTTGTGGAGAGACTGTGGAACCCTGTTGAAAAAGAACTTCTATGTTGTCATGTTAAATTAGCCTTCATCTATTTGAATCTTAACTCTAAGCTATAAATCATCTTATTTCTAGAGGAAAAGGAGAGCAGTTTGGGGTTTAGACCAAAATGGGTTTAGAAATATCACTGACTATAACAGTCAAAAAATTCTAAACTTACAGCACACAGAAGGAGAGAATTCATTGGAAAAAAGTATAGAAATACCTTGTCTACGATATTGTTTAGTAAATTCTCAAATCTGGGCTGCTGAATTCAGTAGACATCAAAATACTCTGCAATTATTTACAGTTTTCATTGTGCCTCTTATTGAAAATCTATTTTAAGGCTGCTTTTTGGAGTATATTTCTTGCCCTTGTTTTCTTTTCCACTGGATGCACACATTAAAGTTTAGCAGCTACAGCTTCAAGAAAATATTTTAGTTCAGAACTTTTGTGAAAAATATTAAAAGCACCTAAGTAATTGAAAGTCATTTCTAGACACCATTCATCTATTTCAGTCCTTAGTGACCCACATGGTTCTGCTGACTTTATTTTAAAATCTTTGAGGCAATAAATTAATCTTAAAAGTAAATTGTAAAGTTTAAAAAGTGGTGAATCCCTTCTATGTGTTAGTATGCCAATCTTCAGATTAGACCCTGGACAGAATTCTTGACTCTCTTTTGATCTTGTTTATCCCCTCAGACAGTACATGGACAATTCTTGCACCTGCATGGAGGCTGTCCCTGGTTTATGAAGAACAGATGTAAGACAGCTGCAAGTTCTGTATGTGTGGACCATTGTCCTCACAGACAGCCAGCCAGAAATCAAGCAAGTGCAGTCATCAGTGTATACGGAGACATTTGGAGGGACAGTTGCCCTCAGCAGTAGGGAAAACCTGAAAATGTTTACAACTTCAAGGTGTACCTGGGACTTAAAGGCAACCTAAAAATGCCTTTTTATTACCCCTGAAAAAGGAGAATCATTTCAATGAATATGTAAAATGCAAACACCATGACATCTGCCAGCAGAAGCTTTGCTAGTTTCTCAAATTAGTTTAGACTTCACACACTCCACCCCCACCTTCTGTTTAACAAATGTATGCATAGATGATAGAAAAAAAATAACGTCTACAGGTTAAAAAAACCCCAAAACCATGGGAGTGAACTAATTTGCCTGTCACTCAAGTAGTTATAAAACAAACCAAGCATACACTGAAGGTGAATGTTAATGACTAAGGAGGCAGACAGATGGCCTGACTTTTCTTTAGGTGGTTCATCATACTTTATTATTCACAGAAAATTGTCTTTGATAAATTGAGACAATGTTAAAAAGATATTTGGGCAACATACGGGTCACCTTTTCATTATGGTCAAGCAGAGTACATTCGATAGATTTCTGCCACTTTCTGATTGGTTGCAATTACAGGTTTTTGGGTGGTTTTATCGGAGGTTATCTGTATTAAACTCCATGTTTGTTTCCTGAACTTAAAAGCATAGTGTCATTCCACAGAAATCATGATTTTTATTGAAGTCTCATGTTCCTAATGATGACATTTTCTTACTAACATAATAGCTGGTACCTCAAGATCACTGCTGCAGGCATTGTTACCATAAGGGAAGTTCAGTGTATTCTGGCTCTTTTGGGGAATACTTTAGTGCCTCAGAGTACTCAGCCAGCCACACTCCCGTTTTCTAGGAGCAGGAACTTCTTTTTTTTTTTTTTTTTTTTCTATATTGAGTAATGATTAGGAAAGCGATACGTATAACTGAAGGAAACTGAAAATCAGCTGGCTCAACACCAGCAGCTAATACTGATATGGCAAAGACTTTTCTTTCCTCTACAGACAGAAATAGAATAGTGTTTCTGGAAGAGAGGACAGTTTGTCCCATGACATTTTCCCCTTCCTTCTCTCAACCTCGCATGCCACAGATGTAACACATGGCTGAGTTCCAGCTGTGGGTTTGGAAAGGCAGTTGTTCCATTGCACCACTTTTTTTTTTTTTTCCACACAAATTTATGGGTGAAGTTAACAGTGCCCCACTTGGCAGAAGTTTTCTTCTCTGCAACGTGACACAAGTCCCCCAATTACTGCAGTTATGTATATGGTCATTAGGCTTCCAGCAAACCAGTACTTACATGAGTGAGCTCTGCCTGTTTTGTGAGTAACAAGATGTAGAAGAAACAATTTGTGTAGACAATTTATATTTATGCAGTGGGAAACTATCAGCTTTTCAATATGCTCCTATCGCCACATCCTTATGTCTACTCTCTACTTGATCTTAAAAAAAAAGGAAGAAAAACCCAATTCTGTTGACCCCAATTTTGCAGTGTCATAATTCTGTATATCTTCAGCAGTTGTATGTTATTTACTAGAAATATTTAAAAATTGCTGCTGCATAGTGTATAACTTGTATTAGACTTCCCATTAATGTGTAATATTGACTCAAGTGTACTGTGACTTGAATTCTTCTATCAATTCACCTGTGTAATCGACCAGAGTCTCATGGGTATAGATACTGCATTTCAGAGCAGTTGAACTCCTGCAAGCTGGACAGCTAGATAGTTCTGGCCAATTTAATTATGCAAATGGCAATTCAGTTTCTTAGGAATATATTATCAGCATTACTTCAAAGACTTGCATAGATTTCTGTCCTGTCATCCTTTTTATGGGTTCTTTTCTCTGTTGCACAAGTGAAAATGAAATATTACAATACATTGAGAAAATTTGGTGAGAAAATAAATGAGCTAGATACATTTGCAAATGCCTTCTTTTTGTTAGAGGCTGGTAAGCTATGAGTGAGGAGATAGAAATTTTGTTCTTCCTTCCTCTCCTCTCTTGCGGAAATGCTTTTATGGAAAATATTCTGTGGAATTTAAATGAAAACATCATTACAGTTATTTTAAATCGCATCAAAGAATTTAATAGAATGTCTAGGCTGTAGCATTCTAATATGTAAAAACAAATCCATTTTAAAAGGAAATTTTCTCATAAAACCTTTCATTTTGTAGAAATTATTTCTTTACAATTTTAAAGGATTCTGTGTTTAGCTGTAAGGGTAATAGCTAAAATATTTTACGTTCTCCAAAAGTAAGTATTGTGAATGCCCTCATCTGCATAAACGTCTTCCCAAAGTAGACTTATTTCTGAGACTGGTTTTTAATTTTTAGACTTTTATTTAATTAGTGTGTAATTTCTTTCTGAAAGTGAATTCTTTGAAGTAATTTCTAATCTCTCATAGAAGTGGACATATTTATAACTTCAGGTCTCATTCCCAAGGAGTGATGGTAACTATAATTGTAAGTGTAGGTCAGAGATTATAACACATCCCAGTAGCATTTGAGTGTTAAAAAGTCATAAAATAGCTTCACATTTCCATTTTTATAGTATGAGCAAATCTTTCTACAATGCAGGACAGCTTGTAGGCAATAATCCTGTCTCATGATCTCAGTCAAGAAGTGGACTTCTGAAAGTTTTTAAAGCACGAGACTACAATGTTAACTTGGGGCAAAATAAGTTTTTTGCTGTCATGAAATCTAAGGATATTGTCCTGCCATTGAGCCTGAGCTGACTGAAGGCCTCTCTCTAATGTGTCCTGTTTTCATGGTCACTCATTTTTGGCTAAAAGGGTTCTTCACTGAAGTCAATCATTAACAGTAATATTAATTTCACACCTCCAGAGCATGAATCATCTCATCTATAAAAACACCTATGTTAGTGCTCTCCGTGGATTCCACAAAGAAACCAAATGAATAATGTGGACGAGGATGCTGTAGTTAGCTGAAGGAAATAATTCCTGAATGATTAGATCTCTGTGCTTTGACTAAGGCTATAGATAAGCTACTAAAGGTTAATACCATGTTAGCACTCCACAAGAATTGTTCTCAGACCATCTTCACCTTGATGTATTGGCTTTTTATTGTGATTTAGAACCAAGAGAAATGAAAAAATATGAGGTGTATTTATGGCATTAGAGTTTTTAAAAAACCGCAGAGTTGGAGAGAAGTTACTCAACATGACATTTGCATCAAGATTATGATTTGTTCCTTAAATTGACTTGCTTAAGCCTTACTTATTTTATTGCTTTAGTTTAAGTATGTATAGATTACTTGGTAAGACAGAGACCTACTTGGTCTATATATCTAATTTTACATTCAGGTCTGTTTTGTCCATGTGACAGTTGTTTTTTAATAGTAATTTCACAATTTTGAACCATCAGATTACTGAATAAACCACTGGTTTCTGGGTTCCTTTTCCTATCTGCCACTCACTGCTTCTTTAATCTTGCACTCCTTTGTCTATATATTATGGGATTTTTCAGCACAGTGAGTCATCTAGAGTACTTAGGCACTTGTTTTCTTTTAATCAATCACCCCATTTTTATTTATTAGTCCATTTTCTATTGACATTGTATAGCATAAGACCTTCCCCAATGAGCTTGTATTGAAACCAGTGGGAAGTGTAGATAATCAATCCTTGTTTGAGAGGTAGTCACTGTCTCAAAGAATTGTTTTAAAATAGTAATTATAGCCCAAACTGTGAAACTCTCAAAGGCTTTTATAAACACTCTTTTCTACTTGCTTATTTCAATTTACAAGGTTCATTTGAAGCAGTGGCCAAAAGGAATAATGCATCACATGGGTGACAGACACCCAATACTTCAGATTTACACATTCAGTTGATTCCTTGATGTCACTATTCAGTGACACCATCTATTTCTTCATTGTCTAATTCATTGGTATAATATTTTTTGATTGAAAGACAGTTTGACAGTCTTGCTTTTCCCCTCCATGGGGTTCTCTGACTAGGTCATACACTCTTGTTCAGTTTCATACCAATTAGTGCAAAACCGAGAGAGAAAAGTACAAAACTTATCATAAATACATTGCTCAAACTGCTTTCAATGTTTAAGATCCAGTAACTTCTGGCAAAAGCTTGCTGGTAGGCTGGTCTTTAGCATTAAGAAAACAGCCTTTGCCATATACATTGTCATGAAAAAATTCTCTGCATTGCCTGGCAATTAATCCTCTTAAACCACTGCTTGGTTATTTGTATGTTAAAATGAGATTTAGAAGCCAAAAGTCTGCATAACATTTAAACTGCATGTAGTGTTTAAAGTAAACCACATTCAATAGCATTGGTGCCAGCCTTTAAATTGGCAAACATACCCATCCAGTTCCTGTTAAATATCATTAAAAAAATATGCTCAATGAGAAGTATGCATGTTAATACTTTATGATAGCAGCTAGGAGTGCCAGTCTTCAGACTGAAGGTGATTTGCCAAGACTGTCTAAACACAGACCACAGGGAAATACCTTTCGAGAAAGGCTTACAGGCTACAGGGAAAGCAAAGACTACCCAGAGAGACATAGAGACAACGGAGCACAGGGAGAGGAAAATAATGTCAGTCAGCACTGTAAGAATAATAGAATTGTCAGGGTTGGAAGGGACCTTAAAGATCATCCAGTTCCAACCCTCTGCCAATGGCAGGGATACCTCCCACTAGATCAAGTTGCTCAGAGCCCCATCCAGCCTGGTCTTAAAAACCTCCAAGGATGGGGCTTCCACCAC
>JANIJG010016496.1:78827-89047 GCA_024611175.1 Megaceryle torquata
TAACAAAAATACATCTTCAAGAACATTTCATCAATAGGTCTCAGGCTTTACAAGGACTGAGACGTATGGAATTGACTTGATTTTGCTTGAGTTACCTGTATAAGATGATATTACTCACACATACGTTATACCAAAAATACAAAAGGAAACTAAACATAAATGCATGATGCCACACAGGTAAGATTCAGAAGGTACAGGCACTTCTAGATTATTAATTACTTCATAATGATGTTTTTAAAACATGAGTTCAATGCTGTTGCTTTTTAGCTGTTATAATTCTAAGAAGGTGGAAAGTTTGATGTGCTACTGGGACTAGACACAGATTTTCCTTTAGCTTGAGAGATGTGTGTTGCTGGTACACACTGTTCTTTTTGTCCCCAAGGCAGATGTGTACATTAAATTGGTAACTGCAGTACCTCTGCACCTCCAGATATCTATCACTGGACTCAAGTGTTCACATAAGAGTGGATTTGTATCTGACAGCCCCCCACCACTGCAAAAAGTTATTCTCAAACCACAGAGATGGTCACTGCATGATAAAAATCATTGAGCTATGACTTAACTTTAAAGCTATTCTGTTGATATAGCTTTACAATCACCAGATTTTTTTTGTTTTGCTTTACTTAAATATGTAGCAAAGAGTATTGTTAATAAGGTTCAAAAGAAAATCTTTCAGACTAAGGTGACTAGCTCAATGTCCTTAACCTGTTTCTCTTGATAGAAACAGTATTTGTCTATTGACAGCAAAGCGACCGAAAAGACCTATGGGCTGAAAAAACCCAGTGCTAAGCACTGACCTGTATGCAGCCTGCAGTCAGGAATTAATAAATGGGAAGAGAAATACAGATTTCCCATTGCTTGCTTTCATGCTGAAAGGTTCAATCAATGAATGCTCAAGAACTCTACAAGCAGTGAAATAATAAAGCTTGCACTGTTTCTGAGCCTTCTCATCGAGCCTTCTCATCAAGCCTTTCTAAAACTTCTCCCAAGCATTGCAACAAAGGAAAGTTTTATGGAAAGAAGGTACATCAGTGATGTTGTAGCAGTTTTTGGGACCTCCCTAGCATAAGAAACAATGTGGGGAAGAGCACTAAAATGCTCAGTGGAACTTAGATCAAAGTAGGTGGTGGAGGTGGCTACTGTGAATTTATCAGAAATTGTTTCTACAGTGCAGTAGGTTGGGTAAAGGTACAATTTTTTCCTTACTATTCAGCTGAGCAACTAATATGCAATATTAGTTCAGTGTGGGATCCTGAACCTTTAAAGAGCCAATACCTGTGCCATGAAGCTGCCTTTACTCCCTTGCTTGTCACATCTGCAACCCCATAATGAATCAGTGTATTATATCTCCCCTCTGCTGTTATTCCAGGAATTCCCTTCAACAGTTGATAACCAGCAATGCTCATCGACCTACTCCAGTAGTGCTTTATGTGTTATTTATTGGTCACTGAATGTGTCCTTTGTGGCTCTCTAATTTAATTGGATTTTTTTCAATTTACCTTTGTTTGTCTCTGGTATATTGCAAACATAGTTAATTGCATGTGAAAGTATTCCTCCTAGAATTACAGTAATACAAACTGGAATACGATGCCTGTTTTCTGTATCTACTTATCATACAACAGCATGTTTATAGACTGTGTAGTTTTTTTTATAAAGCACCAGCACAACATTCTGGAGGTTGTGGGGATGTGCCATAAACATAGATTGTCTTTCTTTATTTAAAGTTTCCTTTTTGAATATAGCCCTTATTGTAGTTTAATCTGATCTCACTCAGCTTTCTGCCTCTTTTCTCTTGTTGCTTTCCAGTCATGTATCTAAATGCCAGTCCTTGGTACACAGAGTCTAATTCCAGTAGGGATTGGTTTGGCAACTGGTTTACTTAAATGATTCTCTGGTTTATGATTTTAGTGGCCCTTATAGCTGAATTTGTTTGTAATATTTTATCTTCAGAAGCATGGTTACCATAGTACTGTTGTCAAGGTCTTTTAAATTGCCATCTGTGTTATGCAGTGGTTTGGGAGTTTGCACTGAACCCTAATCTAGTGGTACATCTATCATGTTCTTAAGGTGGCAGATCCTAGACTTTCGTGAGGCTTAGAATGTCCTTGTTGACCCAGTGAGAATTTTTCTGAGAAACTTGAACTCCGTGTCTGAAACTGGTCTGGATTCTTAGATGATCCATCTGCCATTATCATTTGCATGCTGTAGGCCTTTAAGTAGGTAACTCTACATCACTTTGGACTGGGAGGGAGACCTTGAGCTGGAAAGATATTTGGATGTGTTTGCTGCTAGATGTCCATTTCTGCAGGGGAAAGCCTCCAGTGTCTCAGAGGATTATGCTTTCTTTTTTTTTTTTTCCCCCCATTCTTAAAGTCTAAGTGTTGTTTTCCCAGTTGTACTTTCTTTCTCTCCTACAACATAAATTCCTGACATTTCTTTGGGTTTTGCCTCAATGTTTTTGTTCCAATCACAAGGATAATTCAACAATGTTCATAATTGCTTTATGATGATGTTAGGAGAATAGCCATTTTCCTGTAATAAATTGTGTGAGCTTGGTAGGAGGACTTAAAGTTGAGGGCTGGATTGCAAATATCTCAAGTATGAACAGTCAAAATTCTTGTGTGATTCTGAACTTAAGTTCTGGGAACAGTCAGTCCAACACAATATTTGCTTAGCATTCAGCCTCTGGATATGAAGTGTGGCAATTACACATCTGTTACATCTGGGTAAGAGTCATTGCTTTCTCTTAAGCTTTACTACAATGCCAGTGTTGATGTGCTGATACATATGAACTAGCTAGTTGAAACTAGATAACTTTCAGTTGATTCATGAGCTGTTTTCTGTAGCTGCAGCACCACAGAGACCTGGACTCTGCCAAAACTACCTGGGGAAATAAGTAAATACTCAGGAGGTTAATTCCTGTCAAACCTGGCGCTGGTGCAGATGTATTGCTAGCAGTACCTAAGTCAGCTAGTGTAAAGATACCTTAGAGATATCTGCCCAATACTGCATCACAGCAGTTATTAGATCAGTGAACTGCTACTGGGCAATGGATTCGTGATTGCTTGATGATTCCATTCATAGAAAGGATATAAAAGGACCTTTTCATTTCTTGGGGCATAAACCTAGCTCACCTTGAAGCATGTCTGTGGTGCTTCTGAATCCCACCTGCAAAGTTGAGGGTATAATGAAAGTAACTGGGAGTCTTCTGGCAAGGAGAAATGGTAATTTTGCATATAACTGTTCCTCATAAAGGCTACAGAAAATACAGGGTGAAGAGAGAGTGCTGTAACTACTGGATAGTTTAAGCAAAGCTTTTGCTATTGTGAAGGAAATTGAGGATTTTTAGTGGTTGGGATGTTAGACTATGACCCTTGAACTTCTGGGGAAGGATGTAGGTCAGGAGATTTTTGACATTAAAATGTCCCAAATACCTCTAAAAAGCTGCACAGAGATACACCTTTGTGGAGATTTCAGCCTGTCTTGTTAGGTGCTTCTTTGCTTGAGTATAACTGATAGTATTTTAGGGAATCTTGAGGAAGGGGGTGGGAAATGTTTCTAAAAATACCTATCTCCTGTTGAGCTGTTTGTTTATATTGATATATGTAGATGTGCAATAGAGACAAGGAATGCAAAGCAGGCTTGGCAGCTGGTGCTGTAGGATCAGAGTAGTGGAACAAATGTCAGAATGTATTCACCTTTTGCCAGAAGGTGCTATTCAAGAGAAAAATATTATGAAACTGCTGTCAAAGTCGGGTGGATCAGGGACTCATAATGTTTGTCATTCGGCCCTTTTTGGTGTTTCTAAATGACAGTCAAGAAAAATGAGGCAGACTGGTGCTTTCATGACAGAAAGAAAATTTAATTTCTTCTTTTCTGAAAAAGGGGTAGCAGGGCAGTGCAAATTATGTACTACAGGGCACCTGCAGATGAACTATGTGCTGAGGCTTTTTGAGTTTTCAGACTAATTTTATATGAAATGAAGAAGCCAGGTTAATTTTTAGACAACTTGACTGGATTTCAACATAGCTGGGAAGGGCTATTTGATTAAATGATTTTCCTATGAAGAGGACAAAACATTTAAAAAGGCGGTGGGGGAGGGCATCACAGAAGCCCAGAGGTGATTGCTCAGAATTAATTTTTCTAGCAAATGCTCTTAGTATCAATGCCCTTAATCTCACAAGTGGAAAGTTGTCCACTACTCTGAACCATGTATTCCATCTGCTTCACAGGAGGACTTGTCTGGCTTGGAGATTCCAGGAATTCTCTGAACATAGATAGTGTAAAATAGGTATATGAGATCTCATACTTGTAAATTTGAAAAAACACTTAATTTTGGTTGTAGCTGTTTTAGGAGGTCAATGTAGTTTGAATCAAACATTGGTTAAAAAAACCAAAGTTTTGAAACTATAGATCATTTATTCTTTGAGGAATCGGAAATAAAACAGGCTTTGGATTTGAGCCTGATAAGTAAGAAGGCTTTATTCGAAAGTGAACTTCAAATATCAGACCCGCTAATCCAAAATAAAGACAAGCTCTACTCCTTTCTTATGCTATATCCACCCTACTGATGGATTCCTAAGGAAAGTTTGCTTTGCCTTTTTCACCAGTTCAGTTATAAGATTGAGAATTGACTGCTATTAATTGTCGGAAATTTCTTATGATTTAAGAGTTTTTCTGCTATTTCTTCTTAAACAACTTTTTACCTGTGTTCCAGCCAGATTGACCTAATACCCAGAACTACAGAAGATCAATCCCTGCTTTGAACTTCTGGATCTCTTGATAGAAGGCCAGACATTTTATCTTGATAGAAGACAAGGTCAGCTCTTTTATAAAACTTGGCTCCTATGTAAATACAAATCTAAGTTGAGGAAAGAATTATTTTTCCTGATTTATGGTGTGACCCAAGTCTTGTAATGTCCTTCAGGTCTGATTTAATGCTGGCACAGTCTCTGGGTTTGACTTCCCAGTTATTGGCCATTCATCAAGAAAATGGATGAATTTGATCTATTGTTTTCTCAGGTGGGCCACTGCTCCAACAGCATGCTTCACAAAAGTTCAGAGGGATTCAAGCCAAAAGGAAGGCTTTTCCTCTTTTTTTTTTTCCTCCCCTTTTTACTTAGAAGTTTTCAATGTGAAGGGTAATAAAGTAAAAAGAAAGAAATGTCTTCTAATGTTGAGTTATCACCCACATGAACCAGGCTGAAGAGATGCTGAACCACAAACACTGACACTTCCATGTGCACCTAGATTCACCACTTTGAAGGAATGAACAGGAAGTAGTGAAACAAAGAAAAAAATTATGAAAAGGCAGGGATTTCAGCAGTATCTTCTGCTGTCTTCTTTCTGAGCATACAGACATGACCTTTGAATAATATGAACGCTATTGAAATGGCACATGCTGATTTCAGTGGCGAAAATAAGAGCTGCAGGAATTGGCCAGTGATGTAAAGCCATTTCCAACTGTTGTCCTTGAATTAATCATTAAAATCCTGATAAATATGCACAACAATGAGGAAGCTACTTGGTTGGACACTTAGGCTGAATTGCCTGTGAAATTACCTGCAATAAATACCATGGGTTTAATTGTAAACATTTAAATGGTGAAGAAGTTCATAACCCTTGAGAGAGGGTAAAGGAGAATTAGATGCAACACTTTTGCCTCCTGTTGAAATGATGGGTCCTACTCCAGCTACTGTAATTGGATGTTCATCTCCTGGGATTATTGCAGACACTGCTATAGGCAGCAAAATAGCAAAAGTATGAAGAGTTCCTACACCAGACCATGGTTAAAATAGACCATAGATTTGATGGCTGGTATGCTTCCTTATAAGGCAGGGATGTAACCTGGGAGAGAGTGGGAAAGATGATGAATATGTCAATCTCATCAAGGGGAAATCTGCTATATCTGCAACTTAGAGGTCCTTCCTAGTCCCTAACCAAGAAGCCTGCAAAGCTCAATGCTGACAGACTGCATATGTTTAAGCTACTAAAATGTTTTCACCTCCCACTGGCTTCATATACTTTGACACTGCAAACCCTGTGGTATTGAGCTCTAAATCAGTTGATAGGCTGTCACAGCTCCCTGAATAGATGGCCAAGTTATAGCTGAATTTTATTAACCTTTCCTAATTTTCACTGTGGACCAAACTCTGCTTCCTTTACTTGTGTAAATGATCCCATTGGTTCCACCTCATCTGAGTTACTGGAGTATTGCTTGCCTTGGAAATAGTAATCTACAAGAATAAATTAATTTATTTTAATTAAAGTGTAGAAACCATTCAGGAAGTAAGGGGAGATTTTGAGACAGAGAGACCAAATACTGTCTAGCTACAAATGGAAGTTATATGCTACACTGCCATTGAAGTTAATTTTGGAGAAGCTAGAGATGAACTAGGAGTTTAAGCATAAGCTAAATGAAAGCATCAGTTATGCTGCTACAGTCATCTGAAGAAGTGATAAACAGCAGATTTTATGACCGAGTCTAATGCATCTTGGACTTTCTGAGGTGTGAAAGCAAGGGTGACAGACTAGCTCACCTGGACCTGCTTGGCATTGTTATAAATGGCAGGGTGCTTACTAAGACAGATGGTCAGTCTTGCCAGGAATGACAGGGCAGGTAACTGCCCGCAGAATTTCTGCTGCTTGTCACTTTCCTGTGGGATCGATGTCAACTTCTGCCAGTTGAGTGTTGTAATGATTGTGACTTCGGACCACCTTACATGTGGATCAGGCTGCCAAAACCAAGCTGAGGTATGGCATTTGTCTCCTGGCTATGCAGGTGACCTATGGAACTCTGGATGGAATTTTTTCCATTACTTCCAGTCCTTTATCAGTCAGTTCAGATGATTTGTCAATTTATTTAACACTTGAGGCTCTAGTTAAGCACTCTGTCAGGTCTTAACATAAAAGAAACATGGCAGAGGTCCACAGGTGGTGTTGCAGAGTATCTTAGTTGGGGGCCAAAATGCTGGAAAGCATTTAGATAGAAATTGCACCTGAAGCAAGTAACTGCTCTGCCTGAAACTTGCTGGAAAAGATGCTTAAACTTTTTCTGATGGTTTGAAAATGGTTTTAGTATATGATCTGTTGTAGTGACTGTTGTGATACTCCTTCAGAAGCCTGGTAAATTGGAGATTAATAGTTTAGGAGGCCTCAAATTTAGGAACTGCATGGTAAAAGACTGAAGGATTAACAAGTATTTGTTGGGGGGGGGGGGGGGATATGTTCTTTGACTTAACCTGGGGCTTGAATACAAGCTTCATAAGGGTTTGTGGAAGAAAGCTGCATCTTTCATCTGAGCTGTACTAAGGGGCACCTGCTCCCTGTAGTAGCTTAAACTATCTTCACATACTGTCCATGAAATACATAAAATATTGGCTTGTCCTGTTTTTTAAAAAAGGAAAACCATTATCCTGGTGTTTGGGGGCTGGGTTTTAATGCAGTTTGACCTCATTGCAAATATATACAAAGAAAAGCACACTTACTCTCTTTGCTAACACAATCGAGCAGGTATTACCTGCTGAGTCAGAGGCTTACGATCTGTAGTCAAAATTCTGTGATAAGGAACAAGCTGCACACAGATGGCACAAGTTAATAGTCTGATCCTGCGATTGGGACACATGAGAAATTATCATTCATAGAAAAATAGAACAGTTCTGATGGCCCAGAATAGATCTTTACTGCCCTGTACTTTGTACCCTCATTCATAGAACAGTGTTATCATTCTGCTGCACTTAGTATTATTTTTAAACTTGCATAAATAATTCCACAAGACTGAGGATAACAGGGGACTGCAGTACCAAGGCAAGGAGTTTGACTTAATCTTTAAAGGAAATGTTGCCATTCCCATTGATTTCAGCTGCAATTAATGAAACATTGCCATGCTTAAAGCAATATTTGAATCTGCTCTCAAGGATGATGTTGCCATGTAACACATTTCGTGCCCAGGTAGTAGGCAGGACTAGACATGTGGCTATTAGGAAGTACTACTTAGAAATATATATAAAAATCTTAGCAATTAAATAATGCCATAAAGCCAAGAGACAGTTCTACTATGAACAGCACATGTAAATGTCTTATTTTTTGGTTGTTTAAAGTTTGGGTGTTGTGGGCACTAACATGTCATTATGAGATCTGCCATCAGAGTGTAATGCAATAAATCTTCATATTGACAAAACTCCATGAAACTTGCTTAAATGCTGTTGTGTATCTTGGTATGCAGTGTGCTGTCCAACATGGAAACTTGGAAGCAAATACAAATCCTAAGAAAATAAGGAGTAATGTACAAAGCACCACATGTTCTAATATCTGCAGTATACCCAGAAACAACCAAGTGTCTGGGTAGTTATTTCTGTCTTATGGACAGAAGATTAGAAGGGAACACACTAGTTCCCTGTGAATGTGGAAAAGATGTTCAGTCCAGAAGGTGTAACCACTGAATAGCAGCAATAATTTCATTTGAGCATGAGAAGGTAGTTGTTCATTTTTGTAACTTGCAGAAATAATTTTTTATTTATGGTGTTAAGTAGGTGATAAAAATATTATTGAAGATGGGCCTCTACCTATCCTTTTAAATTACTAGTAAAAAATAATTATACTAAAGACATCTAAATATATGAAAGTTCATAAATATGATGAGTTAGATTACTATGTGATTTATAAGATTTTGTAGCATGCTGGAACAATTTCATTATATGTATTTAAGGCAAAAATAATGGAGCAGCACTTTGAGAGAGCTGGAACTCCTATTATAATACTCCAGTTTTCAGAAGATGCCAACTAGGACTCAAATGTGACTTTATACTTGGAGCTTTGACTGCAAGGAATGGCGTTGTAGCCAACGTATCAAATGCTAATCAGAGACATTTGCATCTTCAGTGAGTGGAAGGAAAAAAATTGGTGCTTGAGCTAGTTTAAACTGGTTCTATTTCTGCCTGTGTTTGTCTTTTGCCAAGCAGCGGTGGGTATGCTGAGCACTGGTGTGTTCTTGTGGTACTGTCATTATCTTCTCCCATCAAAAGAATACATTGCAAAGTTAAGAATTTTTTCCTCTTTCCCGGAAATCTGATTCTGAAGCCCCCAGTGTACTGCCATAATTCTCTTATTACTTAAACCTGTCACTCATTACTTTCCTAATCAGGGTGCCTAGAGTTCAAGGTGAAAGTCAGAGATGCTGTGGAAGTTACATTTCCAGTCTGGTTTTGTAAGACTAACATCACCCCCGTGCCACTAGACAGTGTGTTTTAACTTCAGCACCAGTGGGCTAATTTCTACAAAATGTAGATAAAAAGATGTCCACAGGAACACTGTGGACATTGTTAAAATATTTGTTAAAAATATCTGTCAGTGAAGACAGACTAGTGATTCCATTAACAGCATGAACACTAATGGTGTAATGTGAACTCAACTCTGATCAGACATGAGAGAATCTCTACCAGGTCATTTTTGGTTATGTATTTACATCTACAGTGGAAGTCACTCTAGATTACTTCCCCTTAAGCAGCTCTGACAGAAGAGGATATTTTTCATTTACCTGCTTGTTCTTGTAAAAATGTTAGTCATTTTGAATTAGAGAATTGAATGTGTGATTGGCTCAGCTGTTTCTGATTTTTTCTCAAGTTAGTTAATGCAATTATGTTACTTTGAAACTGTAGTGAAAAATGTGTATCCAGTTAAAAGAAAAAGTCTTGAATGGAGTATTCACATTTAGATCAGGGACAAGTAAAACTTTAGGTCAGACAACGAAAGATGATTAAGTGTTGATTTCAGATGAGTAATTTTTTTGACACGGTCTCCCATAACATCCTTGTGGAGAAACTCGGAAAGTAGGGGCTAGAAGAGCAGACAGTAAGATGGATTAGTAGCCGGTTGGACAGTAGAGTCCAGAGAGTGGTGGTCAATGGTGCCAAGTCCATCTGGAGAGCTGTAACTGGTGGAGCCCCCCAGGGATCAGTGCTGGGCCCTGTCCTGTTCAACATCTTTTATCAATAACATTGATGACAGGACAGAGTCTTCTCAGCAAGTTTGCTGATGACACAAAACCGGGAGGACTGGCAGGTACACCTGAAGGCTGTGCAGCCATCTAGCAGGACTTGGACAGACTGGAGAACTGGGCAGAGCAGAACCTAATGAGGTTTAACGGGGATAAGTGCAGAGTCCTGCATCTGGGGAAGAATAATAAAGTACACCAGTACAGACTGGGAGATGATCTGCTGGAG
>JANIJG010016496.1:98903-109854 GCA_024611175.1 Megaceryle torquata
TTTAAATAATTTTCATTATCTTTCTTGTCACAGATGATTCTTGGTCTCAAATTTACTTTAGCTTTCCTCACCTCTAAGGGTGTCCTTACCACAATGTTCTTGAGGGTAACAGAGGTGAATCTAGGTTTTCTATTTTTAATCTTTTTTTTTATTTATTATGACTCTGCATGGAAAAGAAAATTGCTATTTCCCAAGCAGGTTTCCTAAAAATATGAAAAAAAAAAAAAAGAAAATACAAACAAAAAAATAAATACCCAACACAATAACCAAGCAAACAAAAAAAACCCCACCCAGGTTTCTTTGTCAGGCAGATAAAATGGATTAATATGGTCAGCAAACTGGAAAGCTGTTTACCTTATTGTTTAGTCTTTGACTTCTATGTAGAGTTCAGACTTTCTAGTGGCATTTTACTGTTTTGACACCTCCTTACATGGCCAGTTTTTCTCCTGACGTGGGGGGAAAAGTAAACCTTGTTCGCAGTGCCAGGTGGTGTATCTGAAGCTTAATCTATGTGGTCCTGTTCATTTTTGAGTCTTGTTTTCTTTTATGTGAGGTTATTTGTCCATTACCATTCAAATATGATCTGTCTTGAAATAGTCAGACACCAATGGCAGACCCATAAACTTAAATACAATCTCAAAGCCTTTTCTACTGTTTCATGGGTGGTGGTCTAGTCCTCCTGTGCTGGCAAAGACCTACATTTTTTCAGTGTATTCTAATCTGTGATGGTGGTTTTTTCACATCCCATCTTTGAACTGTTGTAGTACTTCTTTTACTTGTTTTGTGGCAGTATAGTATACTTCATGGCAGAACTAAACTACCATATTAAAATGAATGCTGAAAATAGTTGCTTTTCCTTTCTAATGATTTAATTTGGGAGATATTTGAAAAGAGTGTATTTTATAAAAGCTTCAAGGGTGAGTTTCCCTTAGGCACAGAGCAGCAGTGTGGTGCATTGTGCTTTCTTATTGTGACAGTTGCAAGATATCAAAAGTAATCTTCACACTGATGGAGGCATCAAATGAGAAGAAAAGCCTTAGAGCAGGAAGTTCACAGTTTGTATTCCAGTGCATTATGAGCTGATGCATGGACAAACTTCAAGTGTTTTCTGTATTTGAGACTACCTGTTGGAATTGTTCCAGTGTTCACAAAGCCACTAATAATCTCTGATTAAGTGCAGTAATGTAGGATAAGAGCCATCCTTCATAACATGAGGTACATTTGTAAGTTTGTGCTGAACTTAAGTCTCTGTGAATGTTCTCTAGAACTGAAACCAGGACAAGCACTAGTTTGCTTCAATTGATGACTGGACTGGTATATAAAATACAGGTGGGAAGCAAAAAGTTTGGCTTGATAGTCTGAATCTGGACATAATGAAAGAGAAGATAATTAGAAGGGATTTGACTACAGAGCAGAGGAATGATCTGGAGGTACTAAAGTCTATAAAAAGAAGCTTCAACAGCGTTTGATCTTTTTGCATGAACTTAAAGTCTAGAAGCCCTTAATGAAAATGTTTTTCCACAAGATGTTTATTCCTAAAATTACTGCTCTACTAATTGTGAGGCTTCTAATTGTGCTGAGGGACAGGATGGCCAAGCCTCTGAACCTGAAGTAGCTTGTTAGCCTAGTGATTGAGTTCATTCATCTGTAGCAGCTGGTTGTTTTAAAAATATTTTAATTCCTTGTTTTCTTTTTTAGAAAAACAAAACACATAAACTTCAAATGTAAAATTGTGTCTGCTGCTTTGGAAACTGGGTATGGAGACTTGTGTGGAGCCCAGTTTAAGGCAATAGGGTTATTTCACGTCCATTTGCATGGAACAGTATTCAAGATTGGGCACCAGTGTAGTCCATTAATCTATAAATAAGTGTTACACATAAGTTCTCAGGTAAAATCAATGTTACTATTTGCCAGGGAAAGCATTGCTCAGTGACTCGTAATGTTCAGATTAGGGGCCTTGATCTGGGTACTGAGTTTAAAAAAAAAAATATATTTTTTTCCTCCCTGTATCAGCAATGTGGTTATGAGCAGTGCCCTTGAAGGCAGACAGCAGACAGTGTGATTGCTTTTCAAATTGAATGCCTCACCTGCTGTTTGTAAACGTGTTCTTCTCTCATTTACCCCGTTACTGAACAAACAGTCATTGATTTCTTTTGCACATGTTTTTTAAGGAAGCAACATCCAAGATTGGACACAAATGCAGAGCCTGTCTACTTAGTGAGGTATCTAGCTTAAGATTGCACACTACTTAAAGTGTAGCTGGTCCTTTTTATTGTTACTGATTCTGTTAATAAGGGAAGTGAAGACAGCCAAAGAGAATGTGCAGGTTATTAGTGCACACCTGCCTGGGAAAACCTGTGTTTCAAAGTAATTTGTGAATTGTGTTTGACTTGAATATATGTGAAGGACAGCTTAATGGCAGAAAAGTGGTTAAGGCTGTATGAACATGTTTGCCTCTTCTTCCTTTAGAACAGAATCAATTGCAAAACTCCTGATGCCAGCTTTGTGACAGAGGACAAAGTTTGTTCATTGTTCTGTAATGGGATCTGTGTTTTCAGTAAGGAAAAAGCACAGTGGATTTGTCAAATACAGACTTTTTATTTTGTAGGGATTTTTGTATATCCTTAATGGTATGTTTCTATATTTTCATTCTGCTTGTTGTCTGCCTCTTTTACAATGTGTCTTAGTTATAGTGGTTCAATTCTCATGTGGGTACCTGATCAGTTCTCCTGCTCCTGCAACTTTGATTAGTAATTGTACTGGGGGGCCTTTAGTCGGCCCTACCCATTCAGTTAGGTACTGTGCAAATGTATAATGGAATGTAGTCTCCATGCAATATAATTGTCGACACACATGTGTTTCAAGGAGTGTTAACCAAAATCCAGAAGATATAAAAAAAAGCAGACGTAAGCTGTGATTTTTCTAAGGAGGTCAATCTCCTTTTTATTATTTTTTTTTTCAATTTTTGAAAGTATCCCAACTAAATGAAATTTGAGTACAAAGACAAATCTGCTTCAGGATGTGATTAACTCAAGTGCTGAAGTTAAGTCTAGTTTGCCTTTTGATTTCAGAAAATGAAATTCACTTAGCAGCTTGCTCTGAATTTCCTTGAATGTAGGTGCCCAAAAGACACACAGGGAACTGTGTATGCTGCCTAGAATTGGCTAATACAATTATGGCCTGCAATCAAATGCAGGACTCCTTGAGTTCATCTGGTAATGAACCTTCTGCATCCTCTATGGTGCTTTAATTAATAAATGGCAAAATGCTGGCATGAGGCAGAGCAGCATGGCAATGTGTTTAATTCCAGCATTAAAGGATGACTTGATTACACCTATATAGTTACTTTCCAAGTATATGCTACTTTTCATAAGAATACTTACCTCCATATCTTTCTGGGAGCAAAGTGGCTTCCCAGGTTTGTCAAAGGAGTGCTTTATGTTAACTGTTCCACATGTTAGAGGATAAAGAATACTACAGCATTTTCAATGGCTTGCCTGGGGCCATCAACCATGTTTATTTCTTCAAACCAGAGCTACTCAGTGCTGCTAATGTGACAATATATAATTAAGGCATGTGGAGTTACAAGCAGTTTTATCCAAGTGAATGGCATTGTACCATTTTGTTAAAAGATGGACTGCATTCATATAACAGATTAGTGTTTGGTCCTTATCACTTGAATTCACAGGAAGGGTCTTCTACTTCTAGGGCCAAAATTTTTACAATCTTAAATGTGTGGAAATAGACTGATGAGAATATGACCAGGCTGATACACACGACTCAAGAATGAATTACTATTTTTCTTTGGATGGTCTAACATATCATTGATTACGTATCCTCATTCTAATGTATGTAGATCATTCCACCTCCTCCTGCTGCCAATATGTTGACTAAACTGTTGTATATGATTCTGACTTGATCAACTTTTTTCCTGCTGGAACGTTCACTACAGAGTATACAACTAATTTGCCTTGAAAGATCTTGCCCAGATGCCGTAATACTTCTTAGGCTAGAAGTTTTTACACAGAAAAGCAAGACATCTCAGCCTTGGTCCTTAACATGGATTCTGCACAGATACAAGCACATTAGACAGCTGACTTGGTGAGAAGCCCTAACTGTATGGATTCACAAGCCTCATACAAACATTGTAATTTTGACTACTTCAAAGTAGTGTATTCACTTATAGTTGTATTCTTTGTAATTACTTCTGTTATGGAATTGTTTATGTTTTGAACTGACTTTTCAGAGCACCATTAGGAGAGAGAGAAAGGATGAGGAATACCTGGTTTGGATCATAAGACAGACTATAGAAATCCAAATAAAACTTGAAAGAAAATAATGCAATTTTGCTATAAAGTTTTCTGAAACGTGCTATTGAATGAAATGTCAAAACAAGCATTACTTTTAAGTCTTGCATGAAGATTAAAAAAGGAAAAGCAGCAGAGTCAAACAGCAGGTTTGTTAAAGCAGCAGGCTAGTGTGTGTTTGGGCTTGTCTTTCAGGTCTAGCACTGCTTGACCATGACAAAGTGTTGCTCTTGCAATGTGAAGTAACACCTGAGACTATGCAGGTGTCTCTTGTTCCTTAGCAATGCTGAAGTCTTAGTTATGTACATTCTTTAGGTACCATATAGATGCTGCTGTTCCTGTTATAAATAATTACTCTGTCGGTGAAATTCAGTATGGATGCTCACAGGGGAACAAGTCAGATGGTGAGATTTCTGAATGTATACTTACCTCCTGGACTAGCCATTTAATTGAATCTAAAATCAATTTTCAATTAGTGGTGGTCTGGCACCTCATATTAGCTGTTAAAATTGTGAATAAAAGTCAAGAGAAAAGCATGCAAATCTATAATTACTTTTACCTTAATGAAATGAACATTAGCAGCATTAAGAAGAGATGTGCTGAGTATTTAAGAAAGAGTTCAGGAGGATAGTTAACACTGATGGGTCCAGGGATGTTAACCTTTACCAGTCTGGCAATGTAGTTGGTATTACTGCATTTATCAAGGCCAGGATGGCTTTATAGAAATGATTTTTGACCGGTGTTTAAGAAACAGTGCATCCCTACGTAATACCACCGTGGTTTATATTATTTTTCCCTCTTGAAATGGAAACAAAAAACTGATGGTAGGTCAGTCAACACCTATGTCTTAAACTAGCCCTACTGCTGGAAAAAAAATTAACTGGAAGCCTCAAATTGTATTTCTTCCAATGAGAGACTTGTCAGGTCTGATTTAGACAAAAATTATTTAAAAATGAATATATGGCATCTATGTCTGAATGCCCTGGAGAATGTAATAATTACAAGTGGAGTTTCCATTACTATTTGTCTTATAACTTCTAAGATGATCCTGTTTGTGGTTTTGCAGTTGATGGAGGACATCTGGCCTCTAGTGCAAGAGGCCTATCCCCTTTCCTGCGAGTGCAGCCACATCACCTCGTAGCTGAGGTCTGGTCAATAATTTTGCATTCAGCCCCATACTGTGAGTCTGTTCCAGAGTGACCATTATTTTGCAACCATTGCCTTTTAGGCTATTTGTTTTAAATTGTTGCAACATAAAATCAATACAACAGAGCAGGGCTCAAATGGTAAACACTGAAAATGGGAATGCTGTTTCTTCTGCTAAGCCTTCCACATGTGTTTTTCATTATTTTTAGCACGAGGGATTGTGTGTTTCTCTTTCCCCCAATTTCGAACAAATTCTACTTCTGTAAACAGCCTAGGTGGTTTTCTTTCAAGTGTTTCAGGAGAAAGTCTGCCCAGGTCTTTCACAGGCCTTTGGGATATATTTAATCACTAGCAGGGGGGAAGTAGTTGGAAAGTTGTTAATACAAAATGGATGGTCTTCAGATCTCATCACTTTTCTACATTATGTAGACTGTCCCATTAAAGAACAAATGGGTAGCATTAAAAAATAACAAACCACAAAACAAGCAAAACAAACAAAAAATATCACCAATTCCCATGAGTAAATCACAAGTTGTTATAGTAATTAAGTAATGCATGTGTGGTATCTAAAGTATAAATTAGTAAAATATTTTCACTTCAAGCAGCATTGTCTGACAGCTGTAGATGATTGTTTTTTATTGTTCACGTCAAACGCTTTAGAACTACAGTAGTGAGAAAATGCCCAATGATATCTGAACATAGGGTGCCTCTTCTGTTGTGGGTCTAGGACGGATGTGTAGGGCCAACTTTCTGCAGGACTAGGGATAGTTGGCCAGTTGGCCGGTTTCATCCTTTGCTGTATTTTAAAAACACAGGGATGGTGTTGAGCACTGTCTGATCATCTTACTGCTACTGCTGTATGCATTTCTGAAACACCTATTAGAGCTCTTAATGTAATGATAGACTGTGGAATTTTGCTTAGGCTTGTTAATCCTCTTATGGGTGCTATTATTCCACTTCTAGAAGTACTACTGAGCTACTTCTAAGGACTGGACTTGAAAACATGTGTCCTATCCTGCAGTAAATGCAGATTAAGCACATTTGCAGGAAGCAAGGTTTTATCTCTTTGATGTCCTGACAATTCTAACAACACCTGACTTCTGCTTTGCTCCCTGATGAGTGTTGGAGTAGCCCCAAAGCTACACTAATTTAGTCTGACTGCTCAAGGCCCCAGGACTGTTCTGTGAGCATGGGCTGAACAAGTCACTGGAGACTTCTCCCAGCGTACTCGCTCTTCCTTGGTTGTTCCTTTCATACAGACTGGCACCATATTGATTCTTTGCTGCTGGAATGGTCCCTGGAGAAGGGACCTGCTATTAGTGTGCTGATGTACCAGTGTCCTTTGTTGTTGTTCCTAATGCAAGTCAAATATAGGTAATAATGGAAAAGTCGCAAGTAAGTTCGAAGGCTCCTATGGAGATTTTTTTTATCTTTATTTTTCCCTTTCTGTCTTAATGCTGTTATAATTGGCTGGCTAATACATATGGTTTTCTTCAGGTACCCTGTGGTTTCAGATGCCATTGATTTAACATCTAAGCTTAAATATCTTCCAGTTTTGTCAAAGTTCAGTTCTGAGACCGGATCTTAGTTTTACGATGCAGCCCCATTTCTACCATTTACAGTAGTAATTACAGTAATTCATAGCAAAAAGACCATCTGTTGTGTTGCAGTTTAAATTGATTTCCTGCAAACAGTCCCATATATATATTGAACAGTATATTTTTATGGGGATTGTTTTATAAATTGACTTT
Source organism: Megaceryle torquata (assembly GCA_024611175.1). NCBI lineage: Eukaryota > Metazoa > Chordata > Aves > Coraciiformes > Cerylidae > Megaceryle > Megaceryle torquata. The sequence continues at coordinate 106,108 of JANIJG010016496.1, forward strand.
ATTTTCAAAAAAAATTGTAAGATATATATGACAGTTCTAAGGGGCAAATAGCATTTATTTTTATTACAGTTTCTTTTTTGGCTTAGCAGTAGGGCAGTTTGAAGTGAAGAGAATCCCTTGTGAAGCTGGTGGGTTTTCACTACTGCATTGCTAAATAAGCTTTCTGGAGGAGGTGGGAAAATAGGTGCCTATTGATTTTCTATCTCAATTTTGTTTAGCTAATGCTGTATTTTCTTTCCTTTCTCTACTCCACAGACCCATAAGGCTCTCTATGGTTTTGAATTAACTATTATGAAGCAGTTTGTACAGCTGAAAGAGGGTTGTTTGATGATAGCCCCATCCTATTGGCTTTGACAGAACCTGGATGAAGTCCTTAGAGCTGTAGTGAGTAACCAGCATTAGAGAGTGGCAGTGGTAACAGGATGCTCTTGAAAGAGCACATAAAACACATGGTGATAAACATTAGCAAGAATGCCATGTATCTAGGGAAAGACAACTGCTGTGAAGGTTCAGCCTTCACCATACAGACTATTTGGACATAATTTTATAGGAAGATGCTGTACAAACAGATCTTGAAAACACTGGTCATATATGGAAATGTATTTCTTGCATACTTTCTAGGGCATCTTGACTCTTCTGTGTTGCTCCTTGTTAAGTCTATGTCAGGTGCTGTGTGTTCTTCAAAGGCAAAAAAAAGAATACTGGCCAATAAATCCTTAACAATAGTATGCATTATGGAAGTTAAAATATGCATTTGTTACAGAGGGAAGCCCAGAGATTAATGGGTCTGGGTACTGAATGCCAAAAAAACCAAAATGCCCTGAATCTTTACAAGCAAAATGGCATTAACTGTGATAAAATGAATATTTGCAAATGTTCCTACAAATTGCTGGATTTTTATTGAAATGTTAAATGGGTTTGTGTGAGAAACCATTGGCAACTGCAATTAAATTTTCCCTAAACATATAACTTATGGCACGCTTATTCTCTGTAATAAGTAAGAATTTAAAGGCTTGAGGAACTTCAGATGAAATGCAGCAATGTCTTAAGCTTCTACATTTTACTGAATACTTCAGCTATCTTTAATGACTTTTACTCTGTGTTCTAAAAGTTTGTTTATCCATCTGTTTAATTAGTGTAGTTATTTCAAAATCAAAACATCTACAAGCACTTTACCTCTAGATGTCTTGTCTCATTTTATGAAGTTCCTATCTGTATTGTTTCATGTCAATATTTACTGATAAAGGTAAAAATAAAAACATGTATAACTTCTGTCCCTGAACCAAATAAAAGGAGCTGTATGTAATGCTGTGGGGAGTGGGAGGGAAATCACCAAAAGGAAAACATTGCAGAGAACTCACTATCATCTCTTTCCAACTTCTAATCAGCTAGTGATGGCGGATTAATAAGGTTCATGGTGCACTGGTGAAAAGGCTGGTTCTGGGCACTCTTGAAAAGTAGAATATATAGCAAAGTGGTGCTTTCCATGCTGAACTTGGTTAACAGCAGGTCTTGCTGAGACCAATGCTCTGTCAGCACAGGCTTTATCTCATCTATCTTCACCAAGGCAATGCCAGAGTTTCCAACATAACTTTACAGGAGAACAGCTGATGTGAATCATCTGTCTCTTTTTTTCAGTGAATATACAAAGTACAGAATGGTCTGCTGTCTTGCACCCAGAATATTTATTTACATGTGCAGAAATTATTCCCAGAAGACACTACCAGAGTGCTAGGAGCTTTGTGTAACTGGAATTATTTATTTCACTCTGTCACTTAATCCATATTGTATAGCTGGTTGGTTGTTGTGGTGTTTGGGTTTGGGTTTTTTTTTTTCTTTCAACACTTTCATTGACAGAACGCAGTTATTGTCAAAACCTTCAAGTGCCCAAGATAACTCCGCCGAAGAATAGTCACTCTGGGGAATTTTTGTAACTACACATAGTTTGCACCACCTTTTTTTTAGCTCTGTGCATCGATTATTGCTATTTAACTTTTAAAGATAAATTAATGCTGTGACACACAAGAATTGGCCTAATAATTAGGAAGACTGCCAAGCCTTTTTTAGGTTGAGAGGTAATTAAGCTGTGTGCATGTGTGCAAATCCTGCAATTTGTGCATCATTGTGAAATACAGATAATAGTCTGCAAATACAGAATAGGCATCTTTATTACTCTTCTGGCAACTTCAATATTCTAAAATTTATATTCACCAGAGGCAGAATGTCTTGGATCAGCTAATTCTACATTTGAACCTGACAGTTCTTTACAAGCAAGGACAGCTCAACAGTGAATATAAAATTGTAAAAATAAGGAAGAGTTCTTTCAAAGGGCAGAATACATTGGTAATGTCATGTGTTTATAACCTATAAACTGCACCTGTATAAATACTTGAAAGGCTTTCAGGCTTTTTAGATAAAAACTTGTGTCTCTATCAAATAAATCTTCCTAAAATGTTGACCCTCTGTTTTTCTTGAGCCAATTCAGCTACAGAGAAGTCATCACGATCAGGAATGCTCCATCAGGTTGTTGTTTTCTGTGATAACAGATGTTTGTCATACTTCTCTTATAGCTGTAGCCGGGACATGGAAATGCACAGTGATGCATAGGAAGAGAGAGTGCACTGGAACGCTTATAGTCATATTTGCAATCTGAACAAGTATCTGCCTTTTTAGTGCTTTCTATTATCACTGTTTCTCAGGGAAGCTTATGGATCTTCATAGAAAGTGATGCTTCGGGTATTCTTGGCAAAAGATATGGCTTCTGAACATGCCATATGCATTTCGGGATTTAGTAATTTCAATCTATACATGCAGATTAATGTTGCAATTACCAGCCATGGCAACTAGACAATATTGGTGCTATGAGGAATTGCCGTATCGATAACTAACTCTAGCTAATTGCTAACCTTAACTGATGTTAAACTAAGCCCAAAACACGTTCTTGGTAAATGGTTTCTGGGTACTGTAGCTAGACTGAAGTTTGGGTCTTTCTTCTTTGTCCAAGAATTTGTCCACATCTACAGTGTCTTCTGGTGAAAGTGTTCCAGAGCTTACCTGAATCATTTGTAGAAAGGGAATAAAGCAACTCCTTTGCTTTCAGTCTGCACCCCACTAATTTTTTTTCTTGCCTGTGTTGCTTTTACTTTTGTTATGCTTCCAAGGGTTTTCTGCCATCTTAGGCTGGCTTGGCATTAAGTAGTATCAAGAACTTTTGTCTGTTGTATGCCTTGAGACTCCTTGAATGCTGAGGAAAGGAGGAATGGGCATTTCCATCTTTCAGGCAAAACACATCAAGTAGGCCCTTGTACTTGGCCTCTGTGAAGCATAGCAGAAGGTGCTTATCCAAAGAAGACTTCAGTAGACAGGGAAGTCTTTGTTGCTAGCACATTGACTTCTCACACAGGACCAGGACCTTCACTGAGGATACAGATGTCCTGCACCTCAGTCATCCAGAGACAACAGCCCTTTCCTCAGTTATTGCAACTCTGAGTATTACACAGGATTCTCTGACTGGGCTCTGCTTCTTTGGGAAGGCAAATACAGAGTAGCAAATGGCATATATACATAAATATATATATATACGCGCACACATACAGTTTTCCATGTGTCAGCTGAGGGTACTGTGGGGACCTTTTGCCACACTGACCATTTTTTTACAGCTTCTTTTCGCTCCTTTTTCAGCTTTCTTGTATCTACTTCATGACTCTGTTACATTGCACAGGAGAGTCTCAAGATCTGACTGTATTG
>JANIJG010016497.1:0-41976 GCA_024611175.1 Megaceryle torquata
AAAAAAAAAAAAAAAAAAAAAAAAAAAAAAAAATCTTAAGTCCTTCCATATAAGATGTATTATACACAGTCTTTGGAACCACAAGGTTTGGGAGAGGAAGCTTAGTTGGAAGACATTCAGCTGAGATGAGAAATAATGTCTACAATAAATTTTATTCACAATTTTTCTCAATTTCTCCCTTTTTCCCAACACACAGCTTTGATAAGAAAGGATAGGACACATAATTACCCATTTTCTCTCCCTCTTCTTACATTCACACTTATAAAAGCAGTACTGTTTGTAAAGCCTGCAATGTGGGAAAATAATAAAATGTTATGTCTGTTTAGCCAGAAAAAGACGATATTAAAAATCTCTGAATACTCAGATGAATTCTCAGCCTGATCTAAAACAGAACAGAGGAGGAAAAAAAATCACCAGAGTTTCATAAATTCTAGGTACAGCTTTGACAGAAAATGTAGTGTAGGGGCCAGATCATGTGCTTTGTATCAGAGTCAGCAGTTTCTGGCCATAGTATGGGCATATCTGTTCCTGGAGAGAAAGGGGTGTGCCTGGGATACTCTTCTGGGGAGCTGATACCCTGCCTTATGTTCTGATCTCTTGTGGCTTAAATAAACCTGGAAGAACATTTTCACAATTAAAAATTATGCTGTTAAAAAAGAAGGAGTATTCCCCTTCTGGTTTTTGACCAGCTCTAGCTGTTACTAGCTGATGTAAGGTGAAGCCTGCTGTGTGTGTGGTCTGCAAACGCAGCCAAAGATCTGGCATGGTGTGTCTGACTCTGGTCTGAGTTACACCAGCGTATGCAGCACAGGACCAAATCCTAGCAGAGCTGCAGTAAAGCTGGATCTGAATGCTCTGTGCCAAAGCTTTAAGAAGCAGGAGGTTAGAGCCATGTGCAGAAATAGCTGCCTCTGGCTGCTTGTCCCCACCTGTGATACGACCAAGAGTAGATGTAGCTCCCTGGGCAGAGCTGCTCTGAGCTCCTGCTCCTGCAGTGTGGGACACAGCTGTCTTTGTCGGTGGGTCACGGTGCTGCAGTTACAAGACCATCCTCTGTTAAAAGGAGTAATTTCCTCTCTGGTTTGGCTCCTGAGGCTCTTAGGAGTTAATGTCCTGGAATTAGATCATTTCAGAAAGAACTTGATTGATGAGGGACTTGCACCTTTATGACCCAAAATCAAACCAGGATTTGGTCTTTGGTCAAATGCTACATTTGTTATGTAAGATTTTCAGTTCTCAGATTCAATCTATCTCTATAGTCCTCAGATAATACACAACAATTCTAAAGCACAGTAGCGTACTGGCAAGTTTAAAGTCCCAAGTAACCTGAAAATAAGAGATATATGTTGCTGTAAAATATTGGCATGAAATGTTCTTTAAAAAAAAAAAAAGGAAAAAAAAAAAACCCAGAAACCACAAACCACAACACACTCCAGGTCTTTTGTATTTAGTGTCTAAGTAAGATATATGATACTGGTAGATGCAAAGTATAAACTTGAACAGATTTGCATTAGCTAGAAAGTATGCAAAAAAAGGCAGTACAGAATGTCCATCGAGTACAATGGAAAATCCTCACGATAAATCAATTCCCAGATTTCTTCCTTACTGCTGTTAAGAACAAGTGGTTTAAAAGACCAAACTCCCAAAAACCCATTTGGGAAAAAGCCTATTAAATTAGGGTGGGGAGAACTGAAAGCAATCTTCTCAATTAATCCTCTGTTTGGACTTCTTTTAAAGATATAGCACATACTATTTTTCTTTAAAGGGGGGTTTAGTACTTGGGCAAATGTTTCCACATACCAGCAAATGTAAAGTCACTTTTTTACTTTTTCCATAGCCTTTCCTGATTAATGAGGAAAAATATTTTTATTTTGAATAAAGGTCTATTACTTCCTGCTAAATTTCATGCTTGAACCTGATCTCTGGTAAACTAATATAAATCAGGAGCAACTTGGTTGTAACCAGTGAAGTAAGATTAGCATGGGAGCAGAGCTGTACCCATAATAGTCATGCAACAGATCTCTCTCCTCTCTTAAATTTCTGAAGAAGTATGCAAGCCAACAGCATGAATCAAGTATAATTAAGAGCAGAATTTAGTCCGAAAGGTTGAATGTAAGATGACACGCACTGCTGTGGCAGTAGACTGATGGTGCACACACAGAAGTTTTTACTTTCTTCCTGCACCAATGAGAAGATACTTGAGCTGTGAAAAAAAAAAAAAAAAAAGGCAATTATTCAGGAGTAAACACTGAAATCAGTGATGGTACAGTGTGGGGAATTCAGTATTACTGAGCAAGTAAACCGCAGTTTATATTATTGGTGCTTTTTGAACCTCTGCTCCAATAGGAAACTCTTTCTTTAAGAAAAGTAACATGAAAGACAAAGCTTCAGTGAAGAAAATACATTAACATTTGCAATGGTTTCATGTGTTTTCTTGCTATTTAAATGTAATGTTTATCTAATAAATAGTATTTCAGTGTTAAACAGTAACTCTCTGTCCCATATTGAAAGTCAGAGCGTCCTTCAGGAGTTGCTACGATGCCTTTGAAAGCAGTTTTTCTCTAATGAAAAGACATACTATGTCACTGGAACAGGGTCCCAGGGAAGGCTGCCCACCACTTTCTGCCTCTGGGTAATTTTGCCTCAGACACAACCCCGTGTCAATCTTTTTTGCTTGCTTGCTTTCTTCCTGGTCTGGAGTAAACTAAGCAGTACCTTGGAAAGAAAGTTTATCAATACAATACCACAGTCCAAAGTCAAACCATTAGTTACTGCATGGATTTACTTAAAAAAGTAAATGTTTTTCTATTGCTTATTCTGTGGGAAAGAAAATCAAAAAGATTTTTCAGGCTTTCAGGTCTTGCCTACTGAGGTACATTGCAATCTGCATTTCTTTACTTCATTAGAGCTACTAACATTCTTAAAATATTGTGTGTGCTTAAGCATGTACATGGCACCAACTCCCTCACCCTGCATAAAACAACCCTAAAGTAAAATGAAATTACTGTTCTGCAACTGTGAAGTTTAAATACAAGCTTCTCTTCTAATTCTTAAACAGAGGAAATTAAATTCTTACTTTCCAGTACAGTTAATCCTGAGCTGTTTGACATATTTGAACATTAGCCATTTGCACTGGGGTATAAACTGAGTGTGGCTTTCAGAAATGCACTATTCCTGTAGACTGTTGATCCAAACTGGCTGTCAAAAGTTATCTGAAGAATTTCAGCAGCTGATCTGTTTTATCATGGCTACCAGCTGCTAAAATCTGTAGATGGTGATGAGAGCTTAGGTGTGAGAGAAGAATACGGAGAGAAGTTAGGAGAGCAGAGGAGCTCTGTGAGCTCTTCAGGTGTTTGACACTCATTTCTTATTAAAGAGAAATTGTGGCTGAGTGATAACTACTGAGTTGGGCCCTTGGGGTGGAACCTTTGAGAGAGAACAGGGAAATAATAAGCTACAGTATTGATTTCAAGTAAACAAAAGAAAAGGTTATACACATCATGCCTTGTACTAAACTGTTCACAATCCAGAAATGATAAGGATAAAGATTAAACTGTGATGACGCAGATTGGGATTTGTTGCATAGGACTTTAGTATTAATAACCATGACTAAGGTGGCCAACAAACACCCTACACAACTGCATCAGAGAAAGAAACATTACAGTAAGTTTTACCTGGCCTTCGTTAGCTGAGATGCCTGTTTCTTTCTGTTAATGGTAAAGGGAACATTGATAACTAATTCAGATACAGTCAGATATTTTATGCTAGATGAGCCCTGTCTGCTTTGAATTGTGGATTAGGCAAGAGGAGAATAAAGGAGTGAACTTTTCTAGGTTCCCCAGCAGATTACAACTTGAAGTTCCCAAGTGCCTGTAGTTTGCAAGATTTGTACAAAAGTTTACTTTCACTGCTCACAACAGAATTTTTATTGCCAGAAAAAGATAATTACTTTGGGCAACAAAAGAGTACAAAAAAAAAAAAAAATTAAATTCCAGCTGTTCCATTCTTCCACTGCCTTACTCTTTTTTCAAGCTGCATTTTTTATTGTCTTGAACAGGACAAAAAAAAGAGCATGAGAATGAATTAAGACAATGAACAAGCATTTTGCTGAGCAAGTCAGGGATGTGGCTGTTCATATATATTTTCTGTTACCACTATTTCTCTTATTCCTTCTTGTCCACCCCAAGCAAAAGGAATGCGATTGTCTTATCACAGTAGTCCTAAAATAAGTCTTGTAACTTATAGGATTGCAGCACTGCTTTTTTGCATCATAAAATTCCTGAAAAAATGTGGACAAAATGGATAAATACTTACAAGCAGCAGTGATGGTGTACTTGTATCTGTTATAGCAAATAAAAAAGTCCTAGAAATAATGGTGGCCTGAGCTTTATTTTTATTTTCATGTCATACAGAGAAGTGAATGGAGTATGGGAATGGGATGAGGAATTCCTGGGATCTGAACTGTGTTTGGATGCTGAGACTGTGGCCTCAGGCGAGTCTGGCCTTTTGGTACTTTGGCGACTGACACCCTATAAATACACAAATAATAGATAGGAACAACTTAAGTCTGGATTTCATCCTAGCCTCAGAAGGCATGAACCCTGGAGCCTGAGACAGTAGTCTCCTGACAATCTGCCTTATGGTCCTTATGGGCTGAGTGGTGCAGTCATCTTCCATCTTATTCCTAAAATACCTATGAGACAAGGCTCAGAAGTGGTACATCATCCCTCTGCCCACCTTTCCTCATCAATAAAATGGGGCTAATAGAAATATTTTTCTTTACCTGTGCTTATTTACAAGACTGTCAAGATTTAAGTCAATGACAGAATAAGCAATAAGGCACTATCTTTTTAAACATTCTCTGAAATCAGAAATGTCAGTGTACCAGTCACCAACAAAACACCACATGACAGATTGTAAACATCTTCCATTAGTGAACAGATGTTCACACAAGGGGCTACGCTGAAGTCAGCAGAGGTTCGCACAACTTTTGGCTATTGTAAAGGGACCATAGCCTGGTCCATAACATACTACTGATGTTAGAACAATGTTAGTGATGAAAGATGCCTAATCGCTATCAAAGAATTGTGACATTAAAAAAAAAAAAAAAAAAGGAAAAGAACTATTTAATGACAGATATAATTGTGAGAGAAATGAAGGAGTGTTGTAGGAAAAAAGTCTTTACTTATGATATCACTGCAAGAGGTTTTGCTATAATTATATGGCAGGTTTAATAATACATAAACTCTGACGTTCTGTTGCAATTAATGGATGTAAACTTCGGTGTGGATTTCTCCCTCCCTCTCTTGCTGGTGTTTGTAATTCAGAAGAATGAAAGGAGCCTGATTACTAAGTGGGAAGAGTTCAATAGGTTACATTTTCTGAGAGAGTTGAGGTTCCACAAACTTTGTGGCCAGATTCTCTCATCCAGGCTTAGACAAAATTCCCTACAAAACTCAGCATTAACATGCTTCAGGATTAGGTCTTGTCTTTTTACCTGCCTCTGCCTTTGGGGTCACTTAAGGTTGCCTGTAGCCTGCAGGGAATGAATTACTTTTAGAAAGGAAGTGTATTTCTTTGAAGCTGCAATGGAAAAGAGGATATGTAGTGGATTACAATACACCACACATAACATAAAATCACACACCACATACTAAAATAGCTGCCTGTAAGCTGCAAAACTCATCCTGAGACTCAAAATTCACCTGGTCTGTGTAATGTCAGTACTGAGAAGACTTGAGTCAGTGTTGTGTTGTCTGTGGAACATTGCACAGGAGGCTCAGCCTAGGGGAAAATCAGGAGCAGCTAACCCCATCTCCTCCTGCTGTCAGCATATACCCTGGTACATGAGTGAGGCATATGGAATGGCACCTCTGGTTTTTTTTTTTTGTGCAGGTCTCTGGGCTGCATGGCCCAGTTGGATCTCTATCTGTTCTGTGGGAGCTGATGTGTTCTCATCATCCACACTGCACACATACTGATTAATCCCCACACTCCATTGTTCCACAGGAAAAAAAAAAACAACAAACAATCAACAAATGCTAAAACTGTTCTCTCTGAACAACTCTGAAGTATATGTCTATATTTATTTTGTGGTGTGCATTAGAGAGCAAGTCTTGCTGGTGCTTGCAGATCCATGTCCATAATGCTTATTGCTAGCACAAATCTGCCCTTAATCTAAGAGTCTCATTAGAAGGTCACTGTGACTTCTTTATCTCATATAGCAACATAAAGCGATCACATTGTGGATGTAGGTCCAGCTCAGGTTGCTTTTAAGGATCACTTCTAGTCAATCAGATCTCTGTGGCTTATAGACTTAAGTAGTTTTCTTCTGTAAGAAGCAGAGGCCAGAGGCTGAGAAACTCTGTTCCTTTGGGAAGTGAGGGCAGGACATTTGTTTGCCAAAAGGAGAGCTGCTGGCTTGTGGTGTTTGATTTACAGTCTCCTACTGAGACAGTAAATGTTCAGAACTGCTGGCATCATTATGTTCTGCAGGTTGAAGTCTTCACTGTACAGTAGCCATGCAATGCATCCAAAAAGGTTAATAAAAAAGAGCTTTGCTTCCAGCCAGGACAAGGATAAGTAGTAGAAAGAATTAAAATCTGCTAATCTGCTTTCAAATTTTCTAGAAATATATGCCAGTTGCTAGCTCTGGGTGTGAGCAGGAACTGAATCTGAGCACAAACAATTGTGTTGCTCTACAGTGTGTAGTGGTGGTCCTACCTTCCCAGGGAAGCTTATGAGTCTCTCTGAAGGATAGTGACTGTTATTAAGTGATTTTTGCCCTGCACAGTTCAGGAAACATATCAGGAAAATAATCACCTAAATATTGTCCAATGTGGGCTCAAGTAGAGGTTGTAGTCTGTAAGATATGCTGCACCAAACCTTCCAGATTCCATCAGAAATGGCTTCTTGTAGCTCAGGGTGAAAAGGTCTGGTCACCCAAAATGGCTTTATAGGAAAAGAAGGAAGGTCCATCACTATTCCAAGAGTAGACACCTGAATAATCCATATTGTTCATGATTCATCTTCAGGTGTGAATGCTGCCAGCTAGAAAGCAAACTTTGGATATATACACTCTTCATGGATGTGGTTCCACTGTATGTGGGAATGATAGGGGTTATTGTAAGAAAAAGCTCATGTCATACTTGCTGCAGTACCTCAAAGTTCACCTGTAGTCTGCTGTGGTCTTTGTGTAATACCCTGAGTCATTGTAACAGAGACAGATTTGGGTATAGATTTGCACTGCATGGCTGAAGCCCAATTCTGACTTCCCAAGGTTGCTAGAAGGAATAATACATCAGAAAACCTGCATATCACTTGTGTGTAGCATTGAGTACCGTTTCCCCTCTGTGTTCACGTAAAGGAACTGCTAAGCTTAGAATAAAGGGAGAAATGCAGTTATAGCACACATGACTATCATTAGAAAATTATTCTTGAGGCTTTTGCTCACTGAAAATTACACAAAAGACCTCAGGCCCTTGAGACACTTTGATGTAGCTTGGAAAAGAACAGAAAAACTGCTCTGAGTGCTGGGCAACCCACCAAGAGTTGATAAGTTAATAAGACTCAAGAAAGTATTACTGTAAGCAGCATTTCAGTTTTGGGCCTTAAATTAAGCATACATTTTCCATAATGAAGAGAAATGTATGCCTGGGATTGAAAGAAAATGTGAAGAAGGTTATGGGAATAGGGCATAGCAGGAACTTCCCTATTATGCCTTGTGCTTCTTTGCATACTAACAACACCAAAACCATCAACAATAAAAACCAAGACACTGAATTTGTCTTTCAGCAGCTTTGGAAAGTGTTTGGTCTGGGATTGTGATTTACAACTATTCTAGTGAATAAAATGGACCATGACCTCTGAGGCCACTGAGCAGTGGCCCTTGGCACTCTTAGGGCAAACAAAACAGCACAGTTTAAACCCCAGTGCTTTTCCTCTCCAAGTAGGGTGTTTCCCACCATGTTGCCAATTAAGAGCAATCCTTCATAAAGGCTTTCACCCATTAGACAAGAGTGTGAGCTGTGATGGGCAGAGATCACAGGGAGCTTGCTAATAGCTAATCAGAATAGCCAACCATGTGCAGGTGTTTCAGCCTGGTCCTGTTGAAGTTACTGGCATAAACCAGTGAAAACTGAGACCACGTGATGGTTCTCCTACAGTCACATTTGAGAGATTTGCTGATGTTTCCCATGGAATGTCTACATGACATCTTCAAAAGAGTTTCCTGAAAAGGAATGGATTTCACTGACTCCATTTTTTTTTTTTTGTTGTTGTTGTTGTTGTTTTGTTTTGTTTTATTTTAGGAGTTTGGGTGGCTCCATTATTGTACTACTTGAAATCACTCACACTGTTCTGTGTGGACAGCTTTATACCATCCTGCAATAAGGGAAATTATTTTATGAATAAGGAATCAGATGCAGAGCAGGAATTTGTAGTTAGATTGTCAAAGAATAATATCTGAAGCATCATTCTTTGAAATTGAATAACTTTTCCTTGCATTAGTTCATCATTTTTAGTTCCAGAAAAGATAAGAATCTATTAATTCCATGAAAATTGCACCAACAATTCTAAAGATTTGCAGAGCATACTCCAAGATGTTTCTGGTGATTTAGTATCTGCCTCAGCCTCACAAGCTTGTCCTATATTTTCAACTACTTTAACAAGACAAACGTATTTGACATGAAATATTTTTAATTGAATTGCCACTAAATCAATACATATTTCAGAATAATACCTCATGAACATTCTTTTCAATGATTCAGTAGATAATCTTATCAAAGTGGGGAGATAAAAGGAATGTTACTGGCACAAATTAAGCACCTGTATCTGAGCAGTGTGGGCACAAGGTAAGAATGGGATTGAAAGTACATTTAAGTCCAGACTCAAAAGAGCATAACATATTCTAGAGATCTAGTTGCTCTTTCAAAATCAAGAATTTTAAGTAATTTAATCTGTCTGCCAAAATGCTTCTGAATACTTATGTTTCCATGTGCTCTTTAAAAGTTTGTGTCTTACTCTTGAAAGACATCAGTGAATGATCCTTCTCTGTGTAAAGAATTTCTAGATCTGCATAGTCAGTTTGGGATAGAACACTACTATGTTCTTCAAGCTATATTATTACTTTTTAATTAATTTATCTTCTCAGTTACTTAATCAAGTGTTACTTCCAGCCGTGAAACAGGATGAAGGCTGGTGGAGGTTCACATTTGCTGACAGTTCCAGCTTTTGTAGCATTCTAGATGACAAATTAGTCTGACTTCTGCAGTGCTCTGGCAACTGCAGTGATCCAAATTTAGTTTCCTGAATTCACAGCACCTTGTTTTTCTTAATGCTCTTCTTTGTTTAAATCTTTGAAGACATCTATACATAATCTTTTTTACAGGTGTTCATCTGTGGTCTCATAAGAAGAGAGACCAAAAGAGGATTTGTGTTGAGCTAGTCTATATCTTATCCATTCAACAATATGCTAGAGAACGTTGTTAAGAAATTCACCGACTAAAATCTACACCTGGTATTTGGACTAATGTAAATCAGCTTTCAAAGGCATAAGCAATGCTTTAAGATTTCAGCAGTCAGGATATTATGCTGGCTTTTTATATCATCAGGGACATCGCTGACATGGAAACTAAAAATTATTCATGTTATGCAGCCACTCAAAAGGATTGGTGTGATAATAAGGGCACAATACATATTTGCTTTTATTTGATATTGGCCAGTGTTTTTTGTCTCACATCCTAGCCTTCTGACTTGTACAGCTGTTCATAGACTATGGCAGAACTGCCTCCTTCATTAAATTAATCCCGATGTCTCTTTGCATCTGACAAAGCTGGAAACATCTTCCAAATTATATGGCATCATGTATCTCTGAGAATTTTTTTCTTCATGGTATTTCCACATTATTTGTATAGTTTAGTGCCTGAATTGTAGAAGCAAGTAGAATCTCAGTCTCTATGTGTGTCTGATGTCTGCAACCCCACAATGAGAGGATTGCAAAGAGGTTTCTATTGGGAATTTGTGATGGAGGTTTACGATTAATTTTAGCATTTATTTTATGCACAAATCTTGATCATCAAAGATTTTAAGTACAATTTTAGTACTTCTAAAACTAAGAATCCTAATCTTGTTTGTTTAAAAACTTCAGACGTGAAACATGTCTGACTGTTCCTTCAAATACTATGAGCTTTTTTTAGGTAAAGGTTTTGTTATGAAACATTTCCCAGTATTTGATTCCAGTAAAGAAATTGTAAAGGAACCAGAATTTTAAAGCTCATCTGAAAATCTATGTGGGTGCACTTACTAGAAAAAGAAATCCCCCTGAAGGTATGGACATACGAAATCTGTTTCTTAGATGCATTTATTTATGTTGATTCAAGATTTGCTAGGAATGGAATTAAAATCTTTAAAAAATGGTAACTATATCAAAAGCTACCAACATTTTGTCAGAAGCACACATTTCTGCTGATCACACAATAGTAATAGTGCATATAAAGTATTTTATTCAATGGACTTTATCCCTTGGGACCAAGGAAACAGTTGGCCTGTAGGCTATTGTGTAGCAGGGACAAACAGACTAAAATGGTTGTCTTGGTCTGATTAAGCCTGTTTCAGAATAAGAGTGTGAAATCTAGCACTCAGCCACTGGCTCTTTGAACAAAAGAGTAGAGAAAAAATACTTAAATTGAGGTGCTCAGCTGTTGTTATGGTGATACATGAAACTATCCAGTCATTCTGGTTTAGATCCAGAAGCAATTAAAGATGTAAGGAAGGTTTGCTCCCATTTTGGAGTGCTTCAAATCAAACTTTATGTGAGCTGTAGCTGAGAAATATCTTTACAATAAGGATGGAAATTTTTACAATAAAATACAAAATCTACATTGAACTCGGTCATAAGCTAGGAAAGGACAAAATTAAGAAACTTGTGCAACCTTAGTTCACTTCCTTTGCTGTCCACTTTGTATTTTTTTGTCTACATGATTATACACCTCATTTAGCTGATATGTAGCAATCACTGAATGAGCAACTTAACGCTCCAAGGGAAGATCTCTCTTCTGGCATATTAAGAATAGTGCAGGGTGGTATCCTGACCAACAGTTCCTAAACAGTACAGATAGAGTGATCTTCACACACTTTTGGGGCAGTTTCTCTATAGCAGACCTGCTGAGTGCATAGATATACCAGTCGCATCTCTGTGACCATAAAATGTTTATGTGTGTGTGTGCATCCACATATACCTATGCACATACTTTTACTTATGATTTTCCAGTGTAAGATGTCTGAAATGTGAAGGCGACATTGCAGACTGGTGTTTTGTAAGATGATACTGAGGGTATCAGTTGTATACCTACTTGTGAGCATGTACTATATGGCTTGCTGGGAAACGAACTTCTCACAGTAGGCAGTAGTTCCTGGGGTAAATGATCCCCAGAACTGCAACTGGCTTTTGCCTTAGGGAACACCATTTTTTTCACTTGAAAAGTGAACTAACATATTTATAAAAGGAATGGAACATCTCTCTTATGAGGAAAGGCTGACACCTGAGGCTGTTTAGACTGGAAAAGAGAAGACTGAGAGGGGATCTTATTAAAGTTTACAAATATCTGAAGGGTGGGTGTCAAGTAGAAGGGGCCAGTCTCCTTCCAGTGGTGACCTGTGATAGGATGAGAGGTAATGGTAGCAATCTGAAACACAGGAAGCTCCACCTCAACATGAGGAAAAACTTCTTTACCATGACAGCAACAGAGGCCTGGAACAGGCTGCCCAGGGAGGTTGTGGTGTCTCCCTCTCTAGAGAGTTTCAAGACCTGCCTGGATGTGTTCCTGTGTGGCCTCCCTAGGTGTTTCTGCACTGGCACAGGGGTTGGACTTGATGATCTCCAGAGATCCCTTCCAACCCCTACCATTCTATGATTCAATATAAGCAGCATGTATAATCATGGGACTAAGTGATTTGAGGAATTCTCTTCAATCTCATGACACCAACATTTACATTTCATTTCTGATAGTCAGGCTGAATGACTGCCCCTGGTCAATTGGGCGTAGCTCCTTTGACTGGAAAAAATCTCTATTTTCCTAGAAAATTGACTTTTATACAACTAGATCAACCTCTAGAAATGCGACTGTCAAGTAAAATGGTAAAATAACTGAAGAATATTCACACCAGAACTGTAAACAACTCAAGAGCAGCAGGAATCCTATAAGCTGTATTTGTGCTGTGCCATGAATCTTGGGATCACATTGCTGGCTGATTCCTAAGTGTTACTTTATTAAGCATCATCACTATGAAATTGTCATAGCAATACAATGATAGTGACTCTGGAGGTAGTGGCAGTAGAGTGGCTGCTGCCATTATTGTGGTAACAACTGTGTGGATGAGCAGAGGGTTTAAACACTTTCATGTGGCATCCTGATGGTAAAAGCATTTCCCTTTTGCAGCATGTACATGAGTTAGAATGTTTTTAAATATAAAGCGGAATGTGAAAGGAATCCTTGCAGCTCCCAAGTACAGTGCAGTCTACATGGGGAGAAAATATATTAGGACTCAAGATCCTAATGAAAAGTCACTTCTGGTAATGCAAACCATGAATGACTTTGGTTTTGCAATTCTGAGAAAAGGTATAGTTTAGGTTCTAGAACATATTAGGAGTAATTTCTGTCTGAAATAGAATGTCTGGGGGGAAAAAAGGGGTGGTTGCATGGTGGCTCTGAAAATTGGACAGCTAGCAAAGGAAGGAGATTGAAGAAGCAGACATCCTTGCTAGTCATTCTTACAGTTCCCCTAAAGAAGCAGCATTGTCCTTGGCTCTGAGGGATCCAGGAAGGGCTCAAAATTCATGTTGCAGCCTGATAACATTCCAGCCCAAACATGCATAATTTCCAGAGTTAGCCTCATCACCTCCTCTTTTGGGGTCATATTAAAACACCTGAAAATGTGCACATGGTTGGTCTGAGCAGAAGTCAGCACTCTCCTCCATGCATACAGGACAGGTGAGGATGAGGAAGAACGAAAGAAGAACCTTCCTGTTGCTGTCTGTTGCAGCTCTCTGACACCAACAGGAAGGGACAGGACACGAAAAAGGTCACGGTCAGGCAAAGGACTGAGCCTAAGATCCAGTCTGGCAGAAAGCCCAGGTTTCAGTTTTGTGAGAAACTGTCTGGGGGAGAGAAACATCTTTACACTAGATGTGAAACAGGAGGGCCTGAGGGAGGGTTGGAGAGAAGCCCAAGAATGAGCACAGTCTGCTACAGTCATCGGCTTCAGTCGGGGCCTCCCTTCTTCCACTCGCATTAAACTATTTCTATTGTCATTAAGCCTTAAAAAGCTGTTATGTATCTGGATGTGCACGTGTGTGTATGCATGTGTTTGCAAAAGTGACATGTTTAATTTCAGATCTGACAACATGCCTTTGGCAGATTCAATGTAAAAATTAACTTGCTCTTTTTTTCTAAAAGAATAAAACAAAAACAGATTGAGCTTTTACACTTAAAGCCCTAAGAAAATCATAAAAGTGAATTATGGGGTGAGAATTACTCTTTAAAGGAAAGCTTTACACCAGAGTAAACTTGGAACATTTATATATAAAATATTACATATAACATTTATATGTATAAAATTTGCTGAACTGGCCAATTTCTGACTATTATATAAACTTTATGCATTTGAGAAAGCAGACTTTCTTTCAAAAAAAAAAAAAAAATTGTTCTAGCTTCTATTATGAAATAATAATCCCCTGGAATCAACACATGATGCTATTGTCACAAGCTGTCTTCTCTGTGTGCTATTTGGTTGAATAATTTATTCTTTGTAGATTGAGCATAAAGTGCCTTGGTCTGGCAAGCTAAAAGCATGATGCAAAAGATGAGAATCAACAAAATAAGTCTGGGAAGGGAGCACATACTCCAGTCAAAGGCCATGCACAATTCTGGGGTGCAGAACTCATATCCCAATCACTCCACATTCACGGTTCGGTTGGAGAGGGAGTCTGGACCTAGGCATCTCTACAGATAGCAAGTTCCAAAATTTAATCTCCTTGATATAAGACAGAGCACAGGTTTTATAGCCACCCTCTGAGATACCTCAA
This sequence comes from Megaceryle torquata, assembly GCA_024611175.1. NCBI lineage: Eukaryota > Metazoa > Chordata > Aves > Coraciiformes > Cerylidae > Megaceryle > Megaceryle torquata. Next base: position 14,084 of record JANIJG010016497.1, read on the forward strand.
AGAAAGGACCAGGAAAGGGTAAGGCAACAAGTAGCAGCACAGAGCTGGTGACCAGAGGTGTGAAGTGCTGTCCTTATGAGGAAGTAATGACAGAGGATGAAAGAAAATGCAACAGATATTCATGCTATCACTTAGTTAATGTCAGATACCATAATGACAACGTCTTATAAAAGCTAGTGCAATGCAGAATAGCTTGCAAAAGCATTTATGCAGGATAAGTAGACATTTCTTAGCCAATCTGTAGAAATATTGGCTATTTTGGCAGGTTATCCAGTCTTGGGTTATGGTTTCTGAAAACCCAGTTTGAAAGCTACAACTTGTTCTTGCAGAAATTATTAAAAAATGGTATAAAAAGTAGATGAAAACCAGACTCTTCAGAGAATTGTAAGCTGTAGAACTGTTAATTTTTTTCTTACTGAAAACTATAACAGAAACTAAGAATTTCATTGTCCTCAGAGAAATCCCGCATATATGATCTTCTATAATTGCCTGCTAGGGAAAAGCTATGATTATGAAGCAAGCATTGGTTTGATCCCATACTAGTTGTTTTTTTTTTCTTTTCTTTTTTTTTTTTCCCCAAGTCAAAATACTCTGTTTACTTTTCAATTCTCAAGTATTGCATTGTTTTAAGGAATTACAAAACGTCCTTTTCACAGTGAAAGAAACATCAACACTGGATTATCAGAATCAAGGTTTATATCCTGAAATGATAGGAAGAAAGGAGATGAAACATTTAATTGAATTGCAGATGTTATGTCTAGAAGAGCAAAATACTCTCAGAGTAATTGGGTAGGTTGTCATCTACACTAGGCTGAGATTTTAAAACCAGAATACATGTGGAGAATGCAAACATCTGTGTTGAACGTTAGTTTCCAGTGGTATCAAGGAATACATGTTTTTCTTGGATTTTAGAACTTAATGGTATCTGTGGAAATAAAAAAAAAAAAGTCTGATTATAATGCTGAAGTCAGCAGAGGAAGAATGCAGAAGAATCTTTATTCTTCTCCCTTAGAGACATCTATAATAAATCATTTGTGGTATATTAAAAAGTAGATTACAGTTGTGAGACTTAGTATTTTCATATTCACCAAAGGAATAAAAAAGGAGGATATTGAATTATGAACAATATCGACTTTTGTGCTTATTTAGATGAAATATGAAAACATCAAAATGATCTGTATGATGTTGTTCAGTACCTTAAACATGCTAGGATTTTAAACAACATTTCCTGGATAGAAAAAGACATAGCACAGAAACTATAAATTCTGTTTTCTTGTTTTCTGAAAGAAGCAGTTATTCTGAACACTGAGAAGTGATGGTTGTGTGGACTTAGATATAATCAAATTTTAACTTCTCAGGTAAGAAGAAATATAGAATGTGAATGTTATATTAAACCATTCATCTTAGCATTCATTTACATTTCAGCTTGCAGCACAGAAGTCTGAATAAGATTTTAATTAAATCAAAGGACAAGGCATAACAATTTAATGACCTGATATGAAACCTCATATGTTTCCACTAGCCCCAGAAGTCTTCTTGAAGAGAAACTAGTAAGAATCAGATTTTCTGATCTATGTGGGCTTGGACAGACTGTTCCCAAAAGAAATGACTAGAAATCTGGCTTTATTTTGTATTGGTGCTCAAACCCCACCCAAACTGCATCAATTCTGGATCAAATAGATACTGCAATTATATTAATAAAGCAAACATTCCAAATTAAATATGTTATCTTATTTGACTGACTACAGTAGAACTTTGATAAGGTCTAGCTACATTTTTTATTTATAGATTTTGATATAAAATCAATGCAACAAGTCTTGGTCTTTTCTGGTTTTGAAAAAAAAAAAAAAACCCAAATGATTATTTGTTCTCTCTTTTCTGTTCATGGTGAAACATTCTCTAGCTTGGGCTGATAAAACACCAATCTTCTTGACACACTAAGAAGGAAATGGTGTTTGAATCACTGCTATAACTTGGCATGAGCTATTGATGTGATGCCTGCACTTTGTCACATGGCTTGGGAAATTCCACAGCCAATATTTAAAGCTCTAGTTCAGTCAGAGATTTCTAATCCCTGATAAGTATGAAGCCCACAAGAAGTTAGCCACCACACACTTTCTGCATCTGGTGGCTATGTCAAGGTTTGCATGACATATGCTGGTGGCCAGAGCTCCACTTAACACCAGAAATCATTACAACAGTCAGAAGTGGTGAACTGGTGGATGATTTGACTACCTTCCTCTTGTAGAAATAGAGGTTGAGGCCTCATATTAAAGGTGGTGTAGCAGCCTAACCTGAAGTAGAAAATACAGCCATAATGCTAGAATATATGGTTATGTAAGTATTGAAATGACTAAAGAGGTAATATGAATACGCTTCAGAAATCATTAAAAAAATTGCTTTTCTCTTCAAAAAGGTTTAGAAAATATAGTTAGTTGGGAAAGGCTTCAGGAAATTCTCATTTAGTCAAGAAAAGAAATAATAAGTGGGGACCTTGAAAAGTTTCACTGTATTTGAAATATATCTGTAACTGGTACAATTGAGGACAGTGATCAATTGTCCTCTAAAACAAAGTTTGGCTTACACTAATTAGCTGGGGTTTCATCAACAGAATGTAGGTTAGGTAGTAGGAAAATGTTTTCAATGGTCAGCATATCCCAATAGACCAGAATAACTATCTGGGGAAGTTTAAGACTCTCTTCTATTAAAAAACTTGTTACACAAAATTTTCTCAGATGTGTTCTATGTATAGTAGTTCTTCAGCACAAGAGAAACTTGGATTCAGACTTTTCCTATGACTTCAGGATTGTAAAGGAAATGGCCAATATTATCCAGGAGATTATACTGGTTGGACATAAACATCCTCTCTACTGTATGAATTTGTTTATATTTTTATGAATTTATCCCATACATAAAGACAGGAGTTCAGATCCAATGCTGTTGATTTGAAGAACATTGCATTACTCTATTACTTTATTGGCTTATTCAGACTCATTTGAACAATGAATCATTTTCTTAGCTTAAATAAGTCAATCACATCTGGAGCTGGTCAGAATATTTTCAGTGAAACGAAATATGTCACTTCATCAAAGCCAAAATGTTGTATCAACATATCAGTTTTGACAAACATTTCTTGAGAAAGTTTTTGCCTGGGGTTCCCTTGTCACTTATGGCCAGAGGAGAAAGAACTTGAGCTGAAAAGATCAGGTTTTCTATGCAGAAACAGACATTTCATAACAATTTCCATTTGCAAAAATGTTTGAAGGGTTTATTTTCATTCCTCTGAATAGTTAAAACAAATTTTGAAACCTTGAAATTTACAGCAAAATGGAATCCTTGTCCTCTGAACAGCTTTAATCACATCTGAGCATACAAAATGCTGATTCAGTAGCTTATATTTAGAGGATTTAGATATACCAGAAGGCAGAAAATCAGGAAACCGTAAGAAATATGACCCTATCTTTATAGGTTTTTCTTCCCTTGAAATAGTATTCATTTACCTAACAGCATATCAACATCATTGAATTTGACTGTTGCCATAAAGATAGCTCCACAAGAAATGCATGATAGCATGTTTTATATCTTTTACACCAAGGATTTGTGAAGTGCATGGCAAAGTCCTTCCTAAATGATGTAGGATACAGACTGGGCCCTAAGTGATCAGAGGAACACCAGAAATATGGGGTTTTTTAGCTCATTAAAACTTGTGGGAAATTGATTTATTCAGTCATGGTTAAAACATTTTGACTGTTGCAAGCAAAAAAACAAAACAAAACAAAACAAAACAATACAAAACTGTTTGTATCAGCTGAAACAGGAGGTTCCAGTGCACTGATGAAGCTCTTTAGGTGCTTGATTGCATCCTGGAAGAAATAGGCACTGTACATGACTGTGCAGAAAAGAAGGCGGCACAGCTGTGGCAGACACTGCCTTTACCTCCCCTGGCTGGCATTTTATAACCATATTTCTGCAACGCATTTGGAGCCATTAGAAAATTATCTTGCAGGTATATATTGTAAGTACATATTATGAAACAGGGCAAAGCCTATGTCCGGAACACATATAACAATAGTTTCAAAATGAAGGAGAAAAAATATTGTAACAAAAAGAGACACTGTGGTTTTTCTGTATGAAACTAAGATTGTAAAAAGCAGTGGGTTAAAAAAAAGCATTTCTGAACACTTTCTGTACTGAATCTTGAGAAATATTTTTTTTTTTCAGAAGTGAAAGAGTCATGTGTCATGTGTCTGAAGTCTTCCCTTCCAGTTCTCACAATAAGTTTTCACAGCAGCATTCATGGACACGTGTACAGCAGTGTAAGTGTACTCCCCACATGTACAGGCTAGTGTTCTTGGTTGTAGAAAAGCCTTCAGAGAAAGCAGCACTGGGGCTGAGATCAGTCTTGGTGAGGAGGAGCTTTACCAGAATAGCACAATCACTGCACCTGCCCTGTCTTCTTCTCTGCGGGTGTGTTATACCAAAAACTGCTGAGGGGCAGCAGAACCAGCATGTGAGAAAAGACTGTTAAGGAAAAAATGTTCAGGAGATATTGATTTCAGGAAAGGGAGTGCTAATGCTGCACAAAGCCAGATGTGTGACCACATACACACATGTGAGATTGTTCCTGTTATTCTCTAAGAGTGGAGAAATACTGCCTATCTGTAGAGCTCAAATTGCAATACAGGCAGTAATTTTTTTTTTGAAGGGAATTGGTTTAATCAGTTTACAGAAATATTAAAGCATAAAGTGCAGTAACCATCTTATCGTGAAAAATACTATGGGATGAATTCTCTGTAAAGAGAGAAAAAATCCACAGCTCTGATTTTTGTCCCCTCAGAGTTCATCTTTAATTCAGAAGATTCGAACATTTTTATAAGCTGTTTTTTACAGCAGAAGTTCAGATTTTAAGGAGTCTGGAAGACTCCATTTTATCTGCAGACCTAATGGCAGTATGCTGTGATAAGAGTTGAAAATGAAAGCTGAAAAACAGAAAGGAGGTGAGATTAAGGATTTTATTTCTTTTGGTAGGTGGATTAGTTTCAATGGATTTATGGTGGGTGGTTGCAATTATGGAGTCAACTGCACTGCTGCCTGATCTCTGATTTAGTGGTACCTACTGCCAAACCACATCACTGAGATCCCTGGTAAGACTTCAGAAGCCTTAATAGAGAGAGTGCATGCTGTTGGCAGCTTCAGTCTAAAAGCCAGAGATAAACTGAGAATAGAAACTGATGTAGAGCTTCACCTTCTGGCTCTTCAGAAACCGACAACTTTATACTGTGTTTTTGGCCTATCTTCTTAATATGTGGAAATAAAATCACAGCTGTTATTTTGTCTGAGACTTGTAGATCTGCTGCTCAGTGAGAGGATAATTCCTATTTCTTACACATGCCACTGCATTTGTTCTGATTGCTTCTTTTTAAACTAAGTTGCTAAAAATACTTTTTTTTTTCTGATTCAGAAGCAACAGTGAACAGTGTTTATGAAAGAACCCTAAGGAGGAAAAAAGATAAAATCTTGATGCAGCTGGCAGAATATACAAGATAAAGTGGTTCTTAAAAGGAATGAAATTAGGGAAAAGAATCTATATGCTAGAATAATTAAATAAAACCTTTAATACAGCTGATAGCAAATGACTCAGTGAAAATGGAAACCTGAATTTTAAATATTAAGGATAACATCTATCTTTGCCTAGATCTGGACATTATTGGCGCTCTCCATAAATCATCCTCTTTTTAATTTAATATGAGCATCTGTAAGGTCCAGAGATAAATTAATTGCTGCCAGATTTAAATAATACGCTTGGTTTCAGGCATTTCCTGGGGATTAATGACAGGTTAGGGGGAACCGAGGGCCTAAAGTTCAGCCAGAAACCATTAACCTCAGGTTATCATTAACCTCAGGAAACACCCTATGTCTCAGCCGTGTCTGCTCCTACAGAATGGAAATTAAAAGCATAATGCCATGTATTTCTTTTAGGGGTTGATGCCATTCCAGGTGGTATGTTCAGAGAATTTTAACACTCCATGTTCTGACTGAATCATCTGCTTGGCTTATCATGGTTCTTCCAAAAGGATGTTTAATGCAAATGAGACATTGTATAGATGTATTTTGTTTGGAGGCCGAACAATAAAACTATAGAAGCCCATGAAAATGAAGGGGAGAGTTAGAATGGGGTGAGTTGACACTCTGAGGTCAACTTTTAGCTTGCAGATGCACGTTGCCTGGGCATGCAGAGCACATCTCCAGGTCTCTTTATTGCTGTCCTCAGTTGTTGTGCAGCAGTGTTTGTGTGGAGGGAAGCAGTCTTTGTGTTTCTTAATTTAAACAGTACAAAATTGTATCTGGAGGAAAATTTCAGAGTTCCCAGCTCAACTTATTAAGAGATGAATTTTGACCTACTTTAAAATTGCAAAGACCTCTGGAGACATAGTATCTGGGTACAGAAAATAAGAACAATATTTATAAGAAAGTTTTTACACATTTTCAGCCTGAAGGTTTTCAGGCATTTTACGAGCATTTATTAATTAAGGTCCACAACATTCCTGTGAGATATGTGTTAGTTGTGCTCTGTGCTAGTAATGACATCAGAGGTGACACCAGAGGAAATCTGCGGAGGGAGAAGATGGTACCACACAGGGACAAGGCTCTGAGAATTCCCACTGCTCCCTCATCTCTGCTGTGGTTGTGGGGCACACTCTGGGCTCTGTCCATATGAACAGAGGAAACTGAAAGCTAAGACTAATGCTGTATATAAGAGCATGGAGAAGTATCACTATGAGTTACCATTCTTATTAAAAAAAAAAAAAAAAAAAGGAGTTAATTAATTAATTAATTAAAGCTAATTTCAAATCATAGTCAATGTGTTCCAGAGAGAACAAATTGCTGATGAGCCTATGGTAGTTTTCAAGCACTACTCCAATGTGTACTTGGGCTATGGACAGATTCTGGTGGACTGTAGTTGCTACTGATACGTGCAGTGGGGTTTGGATGCATCTTTCTAAGCACCAAATTCTCTAATGTTAACATGTACAAAATGGTGTCTAGCTTAAGCCAGACATTTAGGCTTTCTCTGTAGTTAACATAGTCTTCCAAGGTTTTAACATAAGTGTCTAAAATACTTCCTTCCTTTGGAATAGCTCAGTTTTTCCCACAAATTTTAGTGTGGGACTCTCAACGATCATTTTTTTTAACAGCTGAAGTTGGGTGAATATGAGAAAAGACCTGGTTATTCCCAGTGAGTGGACACCAAAATGTCCTGCTGGCTATTAACTGCATGAGGACTCTTAGCTTGGGGACTCGACAAATAATCTATATTTACACACAAGCACATATACACCAGTTTGCCTTAGGCAGCAAAAGGGCCGCAAGCTCCTGTTGGCTTCATGGAGGGAGATGATGGATGAGTGCAGAGAGATACATTGGGAGCAACACTTGCAACACAGATTAATCTTACTGAAACTTGGTATGCTGACAGGGCTGCTCTTTGTTTTCTGGTCTGTTCAACTTGGTTTAGTTCAATGTTCATTTTTTATGATAGGCCTTACATGCACAAATCTATGGTATCATATATAGCTAGACAGTTTTGTATCTGCTTTTCATTATAATGCAACTTCTCTGCACATTACTAAAATATGCTTTAATATATAAATCTTATCTAGTATATGTTTTTGTAGCCTCCATGTTACATTTTCTTTTTACTCTTATGTTCAGATCTTATTACCATGTTTTAAATTCTTCTGCTGCCAGGCTTCTTTAATTCTGACAGTGGCAAAACTACTCATTTAAACCTGTGACAATCCTGCAGGTAGAGTACTTTTTTCATGGTTTTCAATTGTTAAAAGAAATGGCATGACTTTCTTTTAAAGCACATTAAGTCAAAATTGTGGCCAAACTGTAGTAGTATGACTAGAAAAAAGAGCTTCCTAGAAGCTGGTAACATGGGAATTTTCTAAAGAAAACTCCAAATATAGAGCACAAAACATCTTTCAGAAGCTGTCAGAAAACAAAGGATTAAATTAACTAAATCTCTTTCCTGCTCTTAGTCCACAGTTGGCTGCAAGGAAACTGTATTAGGTCAGTTGTACAACACAACCTAATTGCATAAAGATAAAATAGCAGTGGGCTATAGAAAATTAAAGTCTGACTTCTGTGGGGGCTGATGGAATAAGAACGATATCTCTGGTTTACCAAAGCTTGTGATTCATAGGCCCTGTACTTTTGATTTTTGTAAATCTTGCTGTATCTGAGCTTTACTGAATTGAAGGACAAACTAGTCACGCTCCTTGCACATGCAAGGAAGGAATGTGAAATCTCCCCATTATATTAAATACTCTCTCCTCCACCTGTCCTTTACTGCTATTGGAATTTCTCACTTTTGCAGGCTCATCCTGTTCTTCACAATGCTGATGCAAGTCTCACAGAGGCAGGTGTAACTAATCCAAGATGGATGTCTTCTTCTACAGGTCCCAGTGAGTAATGTCACACTCATCTTGAAGGTGGTGAGACTTCTCTCCAGGTTTTGGAGTCCAGACAAAACTCTGCTGTGTAAATAAGATGGTGAGAGTAAGCGATGAGACACAAGAGCCCAGATGGTTATATTCTGAATGCTCTTTGATCACTTTTTTCACAACCTCACATTTGGAGATAGAGCAGTAACTGTGCAGTGATACCAGGTGATACTCATATACCTCAGGTGGAGTTGCCAATCCAGTCTGGTCCTACACTTCCCTCCTAACTCCTCCTCATACAGAGGATTGCCTTGATCTTCTTGACCTTACAAAAACCCACGCTTCTCATGAACCGGGTTAAATAGCTTTTGGGCTGGCAGAGGGCCACACCTGTGTGATGGTGTGCAGTGGAAAGTTTGGAGGTCCTGCATTCCCAGAACTACTGGGAAATGAATTCCTCTTTGAGAAAATGGAGAGCAGAGCTGCATCTGAAGGAATATTTTTTTATAGAAGATAGAAACTCGTAAATTGAAGCGAGTCACTTCCAAATTCAGCAGCAGATTTCTGAATCAGAAAGTGGTCAAAATGTTATGGTTATTTTTTGGAGATGATGCTTTAGAACTAGTTCTATTTTTTTTTTTTTAAATCTTTTGATTCCTTTTGCCTAAAATGTGCAATTTATCTCTATATGTTACATACATGCAATATGTATTCACTCTGAAATGTCAATCTCCAAATTATTCTCAATTCCTATGATAGCCATGTCATACAGACATAGAGCTAAGTTAGTCTGTTAGAGAATTTCAAAGATTCTCAAAAAGAGAAGATACATTGTCACTTATTCCTACCCATGTCAAACAAGTTATATAGAACACCAAATATAGTTTACAAAATGGACTAGATATAAGTAGTCTAATATTCCAGGTTCAATCCTTATTTCAATTGTCTAGAACTGAAAACAAAAGGATACTCAATATCATTAAAAATAAATGGAGGTTATAATTACTTAAAGGATTATAGCATAAAATTTGCATGACTGATGTGCTGCAAAATACAAGAGGGATTTGCTATACAGAATTTAATGTTGCTTTGCTTGTAGATGCAGCTTGCATTCAGGCATATCAAGAAATAAGATCATTTAATGGTTTATTCATTCTATTTAACAGAATATATCCATGGCCCATCATCCACATATTCACCTGCTGTCAGCTGCTATTGAGCTCTGTAATGAACAGCTGTGGAAAGGGCAAAAAACTGTACAACAACCTCTGGCTATTTGCATTTAAGATATTTAGTTCTGTGTGAGAAGAATGACATGTAATCAGCTAGGCACATGGGTAAAAATAGCAGACTCCAATTCTGCCTACCATTTTTCTCTTCCCTTAGAGATGTTTACAAAATTCATGAATTATTTGCATTTTGACTTTTGGAACAACATGCAATTTTTATGGGGCAAAGGGTTAGATTCGCTCAGTCTTGTTTCAAAGTGGTAACCGGAGAAGGAAAGCGCTTGTCTGTGCACCATGGGAACAGAGTCTGATCTGTACTGTCAGTAGATAAAGTCTCATTAACAGGTCAGTGGCAAGAGAGTGATGCCCACACAGCGGGAGTAACACCTGGATAACTAAGTAAATTTAAATATCAGTGTAGTAACCATTGGTGATGTACTGTGTGAATAATGGTCTCTCTTGAAGGAGGTGGGACACCTATTAAAATCTGCAGGAGGTGTTGTGCAGCAATTCTCAGAGCATCTCTGCTTGGCATTTCAGCTCTCTTACCTCTGTGGTGCATTCAGGATGACAAAACAGACCTTGAAAATAATGGACTCAGCCTTGTGAAGGTCCTGAGTGGCTTTTGAGGCTTTTTGAGAGTGCTCCTGGCTCCCCTGGATTTCAGTGGGATCTGGGAGCCAAACCAGGCCTCTCCAGAAAGCAGGAAAACAGGAGACAGCAAGTGATGGGATCCTGCCTGTGAGTCCTTTTGGAAGCTGAACAATAAGTATGCCTGTTCTCAGATAAAATTCTCATAGAAGTTGCCAGACATCCGTCGATTGGGAAAATATGAGCAATCTTTTGATACCAATAACAGTGTTATCTGGTATTACCTATTATTGGTTAGAAAACTGTATTTAAAAGGTTATTTACTAGAAACAACAGGGACATTTAGCTCTCCAGGCATAGTTGGTAATATCTGGCCAAAGGAAATATGTCCAAGATTTTCCAAATAATAAACAAAGATTCTTTAGCTTCCTTTAGAGTTTCCTCTGAGCTTGAGGGTAGTATGTAATGGATGGAAATAATAAGAAAGATACTGAGAAAGTGTTGTTCCATGAGCCAATTTGCAGGAGACCATGTGACTTTGATGGTTGGAAAAATAATAAGATTACAGTAGAAGCTTGTAAATGTTAGGTGTAGCTTCTAAAACCCCTTTTAACCAGTCAAAATGATGACTAAATCATTCTGAGAATCTGGAATGAAAAATATCAGCTATTATAAAGCATTTATGGCTTTACTAAGTAGGAGAAGGGTTATTCTGATCTTCGAGTTAAAAGCACCATAAAAAAAGTGGAAGAGCCATCTTTCTGCTGTCACTTAAACCAAAAATGGCTTCATTCCTAAAAATGAAATTTGCAGTATGCAGTGAAAATCAACAGCATTATACACTTGGAAAACAGTTAAAATAATTCTCTAGTTAGTTGTAAAACTAGGTCACTGTGAACATTTCAGTAGAGAGACTTCTGCAAGCATGTGCAGAACCGCATGGACTGGAAAGGCCATTTTCAGAATGAATTGTCCCATTCTTACCAGACTATGATCTGCGAATGGAAAAGCAAAAAAGCTTTCTGACATAGGATCACAATGGCAGTTCATCTTTTCCATTTGTGGTGTGATGCTGGGTGGAACTGAGTCATACCGAGCATCACCCAGTAGTGATAAAAGGGAAGAGGACTGAAGGATGTCTCACTCAAGACATGATCTCCCTCCCTTGTAGGCTCCATGCACAGCATGGGAGTCCTGCATTTGGTCCCTGCCTCTCCTTCCCATGCACTGAGGATTATATCCTGCTCACTTCTGAAACACAGTCCCAACCTCCAGTTTTTCTTCTGCCTGGGGAGGTCATCTTCCCCCTCTATTCTGCCCTGGTGAGGCTGCATCTGGAATAATGCATTCATTTCTGGGCTCCCCAGTTCAAGAGAGACAGGGAACTGCTGGAGAGAGTCCAGTGGAAGGCAACAAAGATGATTGTGGAACTAGAGCGTGTCTCTTATGAGAAAAGCTTGAGAAAGCTGGGACTGTTTAGGCTAGAGAAGGCTGAGAAGAGACCTTATCAATGTCTATAAATATCTAAAGAGAGGGTGCAAGGAGGATGGAGTTGGATTCTTTTCAGTGGTGCCCAGTGACAGAACAAGGGGCAATGGGCACAAGCTGGAACACAGGAGGTTCCATCTAAATATGGAAAAAACTTCTTCACTCTGAGAGTGATGGAGCACGGGAGCAGGCTGCCCAGGAAGATTGTGGAGTCTCCTCTGGAGACATTCAAAGCCCTCCTGGATGTGATCCTGTGTAATGTGCTCTAGGCAAACCTGCTTTGGTGTGGCGGAGGTTGGACTATATGATCTCTAGAGCTCCCTTCCAACTTCAACAATTCTGTGACTCTGTGGTGACCTCCAGAGCCAGATAGGACAGTTGCCAAGTCATGGGCAGAACTTGTGTCCTCTGTTTCATTATCCTATGCCCAAAGGACATCATACCAAATTAAAGTCTTAGCATAGAATCACAGAATTATTTTGGTTGGAAGAGACCTTTAGGATCATCAAGTCCAACCGTTAACCTAGGACTGACAGGTCACCACTAAACCATGTCCCTAAGTACCACATCTACATGTCTTTTAAATATGTCCAGGGGTGATGCCTGCCTGTGCCCTTCTCCGCCCAGCCTGTTCCAGTCCTTGACAATCCTTTTGGTGAAGAAATTTTTCATAATATTTAATCTAAACCTCCCCATGTGCAACTTGAAGCTATTTCCTCTTGTCCTATCACTTGTTACTTGGGAGAACAGTCTGACATCCACCTTGCTACAATCTCCTTTCAGATAATTGCAGAGAGCAAGAAGGTCTTTTCTGAGCAACCCCAGTTCCCTCAGCAGTTCCTCGTAAGACTTGTTCTCTAGACCCTTTACCAGCTTTGGACATCAATGTCCTTCTTGTAGTGAGGGGACCAAAACTGAACCCAGTATTTGAGGTGCAGTCTCACCAGTGCTGAGTACAGGGGGAAAGTCACTTCCTTAGTCCTGCTGGCCACACTATTTCTAATACAAGCCAGGATGCAGTTGGCCTTCTTGGCCTGGGGACACTGCTGGCTCATGTTCAGCTGGCTGTCAACCAACACCCCCAGGTCCTTTTCCACCCAGCAGCTTTCCAGCCACTCTTCCCCAAGCCTATAACTTTGCCTGGGTTTGTCGTGACCCAAGAGCAGGACTTGTCACTTGGCCTTGTTGAAACTCATACTGTTGGCCTTGTCCCACTGATCCAGTCTCTCCAGGTCCCTCTGCAGAGCCTTCCTACCCTCAAGCAGATCTATCCTCCCACCCACCTTTGTATTGTCCACAAAGTTACTGAGGGCACCCTTGATTCTGTCATCTTGATGAAAATATCAAATAGAACAGGCCCAAATACCAAGCCCTGGGAAACACCACTTGTGACTGACCAACCACTGGACTGAACTCCATTCACCACCACTGTCTGGGCCTGGCCATCCAGCCAATTTTTTTCCAGTGAAGTGCATGCCTGTCCAAGCCATGAGCAGCCAGTTTCTCCACTAGAATGCTGTGGGAAACAGTGTTGAAGGCTTTTCTGAAGTCCAGATAAAGAATAACCACAGATTTTACCTCATCCACTAAGCGGGTCACCTTGTCATAGAAGGAAATCAGGTTAGTCAACCAGGACCTGTCTCTCATAACCCTGTGCTAACTGGGCCTGATCACCTGGCTGTCCTGTATGTGCCCTGTGTTGACACTCAAAATGATCTGATCCATAACCTTCCCTGGCATTGAGGTCAGAGTCACAGGCCTGTAGTTCCCCACATCCTCCTTCTGTGCATTCTTGTAGTGGGCATCACATTTGCCAATTCCGATCAACAGAAACCTCCCCAGTTATCCAGGACTGATGATAAAGGATGGAAAGTGGCTTGGTGAACACTTCTGACAGATCTCTTAGTACCCTTGGGTGGATCCCCTCTGGCCCCATAGACTTGTGTGTGTCTAAGTGGTGTAGTAGGTCACTGACCATTTCCTCTTGGATTATGGGGGCTTCATTTGGCTCCTCATCCCTGTTGTCCAGCTCAGGTGGCTGGGCATTCAGAGGACAACTGGTCTTATTATAAAGGACTGAGGTGAAGAAGGTGTTCAGCACCTCAGCATCTGGGTGTCTTCCTCCTGGCACATGAAATGGCATCAGACATGCCTTTCACCATGTGAGAGGACAAGGCACTGCCTGGTATGCTAAAAAAACATATCTACAGAAGGTTGTGCAACATGGGAGGATAATCAGGAAGAAGAACTGATGAATAGTTACTTCATTCTTGTGCAATTTACAAATCCTGAGAATAGCTGAGCTCATCTGAATAAGAGAAGAAAAGCACAGGTTAGACACTGATTATCTTACATTCTGGAAATAACCACAGTGAAATCAAAAGACCTTTTTTAGCGCAAGTAAAGTAGTATGAGAGGATCTGGATGTAGAAGTGACTTACACAGAAGCCCCAACAGACTGAACAATTTAAAATTCAGATGTACCATGAGATTAGTCTCAAAATACTTCTGGCTACAAAGATGGAAAAGCGAAAGAGAAATGGCAAAAAGCTTCTATAAGTGGTTTGATATCCAAGTTAACAAAAAGTGGCTGCTATCTTTATTCTGAAACACAACTGAAACCCAGATCAGAGCTGGGACTTAGGGGGTTTTGCACTGCTTTTCTCCTGATGCTAGAACAGCCCTCAGGACCCAGTCCCATATTCACAGTCCTAGGCTCAGAGATGGAAGGTGGTAGAGCCTGAATAGTCTTCAGTGACTTAAGAGCCTTTTTTCCTTTTGCAAACTAAACCAGAAACAACCTGTCCTCAGATTTATCTCTCAGTCTGAGGAACCTATATATTCAAAGAAAGCAACTCACATGGAAACTGGGACCATATTTCAACCCCATGTTGGATGTTTTTCCTTTTATGAGCACAAAGGTTAGGAAATCAGCCTGGATTCCAGCTCCTGCTCAAAATGTCCATGCTCTGTGGCTTCAGCTCAGACAATTAATGTTGCTTAAATATCTCTGTCTGAGTGTAGAATTAGTTTCTTGTCTGGGTTAGAAATCAGACGTGAGTTGTGTGCCTCAGCTCCATCAAAGCTCTCCTTCTCTCCATTGCCCTTATGTACAGTGCCTATAGAATTATCAATCAATTGCTAATGGAAAAATAGTCATGCAGGCTGGGCTGCTCCATGCACGGTACTCCCCTTGTATCACACCCGCCCTTTGTTCAAACATTTGTAGACTGAAACATCCTATTGAGCCCTGTTCTGTGGCAGAACATATTTGTGAGACAAAGAAATTCTGTGGTCTACCAGGAGGTCTATGACTCTCTCAGTGAATTATTCACTACTTTGCTGTGGTCTACATGCCAGGTCACCCGTGTTCACAGCAGAGAAAGAAGCATTATTCATTATCAAACCTTTGGTTTTCACTTCTAGTAGGTTCTTCCCCCCACCTCCAGTGCCCTTTCAGGTTTTAACAAGACATTGCATTCTTTCAGACTTCCCCTGGGCAGCAGCTTTTTGCACTTGCAGAGGTACAACAATAATAGGTAGAAAGCCAGAGCAGTTATAAATTGTAGCCGTTAATGTCAAATTGATGGGGTAGTGATCAAATGAAGTTCATAACCACAGAACGCAACCTGGGGGTGGAATGCTCTTTCAAAGACTGCTAATAACAGGGTTATAAAATCATAAAATAGAAGGCTTTTTCCACTGTGAAAGTTTGAAAGAATTTATTTGGCTGACCGAACATATTAGCAATGTTAGGGTCAGACTTTTATAAGACATTTAGCGCAATTCCTAATCGATGAGGGGACTGATCTGTTTTGAAAAGGCACTGAGTGCACAACACCTGCATTGTGTTTCTATTCTTGGACACACCAAGTGTACCTTTAATGATCTTTAGGTCCTCTAGTATGGTGCTGTATAATTATAAGCTGATCATACAAAAGGAGAGCAACACTTGACAATAAAAAGCAGTTTGGGGGATTTTGGATCTGTCTTCTAACCACCAGCCTTCAAGAAACCAAAGCAATGGGCAATGTCACAATGTCAGCACAAGGGAAAACATTTGTTGCTCATCAAAGCTGGACAGTATACATCTGTATCCCAGCTGGGCTCTCCAACCACAGTGCTAGAAATGTCTCAGAGAGGAAAAAAGAGGTTAGAGCATTGCAAATATCATAAGATGAATAGGCATGGAAAATACTGAAGACATCCCACTGCAATTTACATATGGAAGTTAGGAAAGAACAGTGAGGCTTATGCCTTTATAAATGGATTCTTCTGTATCTTCAGATTTATTTGTTTATTTCTGTGGCTTCTGGTTCAGTTATTGAGAATAATCTGTCATGTGATTTATCACACTCTCCTTACTCATTTGTACTTATCTTATTCAAGAAAGAGCAAAGCCAGAAAAAATACTTAGCTTGGAACTGGCCTTTTTGTCCTTACGGCAGAATGTAGAAAAGGGGAGAAATCCTCTCGTGAAAGCTACAACGTGACCAGCTTTTGGTTAGAGAGGGATTAACAGATTTCAATGCTCAGACTGAAACAAAGCCTCTAAACTAAACAAACCTTGGCTTTCCTACCACAGCCTTGGTAATTCAGATACATCACCAGAGTCCTGGTAAGTTCACACCTCACAGAAACATGGCTGGTCATTTTGCACAGTCACTGTGTTTGGAAAAAATGCAGGCTCAAAGCAAATTCTGGCATCTTTTATTACAATCAGCTGTCCAATTACTGATGTGATGGAAGGCTATGTCAAACAGTAATTTTTCTTTCACTTCCAGTGTTACAGCTCCTGCCCTATTTCCTATTCAGAGGCTCTTCACTGTGGAGTTTCTGAAGCTGGAAGAAACCTAGAAGCTGGTTAGATGGTGTTTCACTCTGCAGCCCTCTGATGACTTCATTCTGTGCTCCCAAAGCCCTGTGGATCTTTAATGGGCTCATCTTTTGCGGTTTGTGGCCCTTTAAATTAGATGATAATAATCACAAAATACACCCTTCAGAGATGTACCTTCCAGTGGTGACATTCAAGTCTTTAAAAGTTTTCAGGTCTTGAAAGCTATTTAGACAACTTCAGATCCTGCAGATACACCGCTGTGGGCTTTGCGTTGCCTAAGAAGTTCACTATAGCACATCAGCTCCACAAGGTTCTTCTGCAATTTCTACCAGATGCTTATTGTTTTAAGTTAGGTCTTCATAAAAGGGAAGAAAAACCACAACACCACTTTTCTCCATTGGTATATAGTATTAGACATCTGGCTCCTGTGTTGAGAACATAATACAGATGTTCTGCTGTGTAGGTCTGATTCATTGCTAGCGACCATTTATGTTGCCTATGAAATAGAACATTGTGAATCAGCAAATAACCCAGGACCGGGTGACATCATCTGTTTGGGGGTCAGCCATGTGCCATCACTTGGAACTATATAATCAGTGCTGAATTTGTTGTTGGTCAGCTGGTCAATCTGGTATAATTCAGTTTTGTACTGTGGATGCCCTGTGATATCATCTTGGGAGAACCAGTAGGTTGAGAGAAACAGAGGTATGTAACCTAGTGGTGATTTTTGGGAATAGAAGACAGCTGATTCCTTTGATTCCAAACCTGGAGAATATTCTATTTCTGGTAAGTAATATATATTTTGGTAAAGATTTTTTGAGACCTACAGCATCAGTGACAACAACAAACTGCTTATTGGATCTTTCTGTAACATCTGCTACTGCATCTATCAGCTGGTGATGTTTTCACAGAACTGACCTGTGGAATAGATTTAAATGTTGATGTAAGAAGTAACATTATGCTTGTAATTAATATTTAATTGTTAATATTGCATTGAGATGAATGAGTGCAGGTCACATATCAAAGCTGTTGTTTTCACGATGTTTGCAACATCAGAGAACTTATATTAGCTACGCAGTATTTGCCTTTACCATTAACTATGCTAATGATTTTAATATATTCAAAATGAAAATTTAGATTTCTGGAGCAGGAATAGGTGGCTGATTTAAAAAGAACAATTATATTGAAATGTGTGAAGGGATTGTGTGGCTTTATAAGCAATCCTGCTAGAAATCCTAAGAAGCAAAGCAATTTCAAAAGGAACATGCAGCTCCTGGTTTACTGCAAAGTAATATATTGAATATGGTGTCTCAAATTTTTATGTTTCTTTTTCAAACAATGTCTTCAAGTTTCAGTGTCTAGAGCTGACATGTTGTTTCTTAAATGCTGGGCTCTGTGACTAACCTGTTAAGAATTTTATTAACTCATCCGTCTCATGCTTTATGAACACAGAAAAATGGAGTCTTCCAATCTGTGAGTAAAAAGCATTTCCTAGAGAACATCCTAATTACTCCTGATTGCCCAGTGACAGGACCAGAGGCAATGGCACAAACAGAAACACAGGAGGTTCCCTCTGAAGATCAGAAAGCACTTTTTCACTGTGAGGGTGTCTGAACACTGGCACAGGTTGCCCATGGAGGTTGTAAAGTCTCCATCCTTGGAGATATTCAAAAGCCATCTGGACATGGGCCTGGACAGCTTGCTCTAGGTGACCTTGCCTGAGCCGGGGAGGTTGGAACAGTTGACCTCCAGAGGTCCCTTCCAGCCCCATCCATTCCATGATTGTGGGTTATGTCTTTTCCTTCAGGTTGGTTTTCAAGACCCCTTGCTAGTACAATGTCCACACCAAACTGCAAACTGATGGAAGGTGCCCATGGATATTATTAGGAACTCTTGTATCTCTTCTTAAAAGAGCATGTGCCCAAGTCACTCTAAGCCAAGCTGTCCTGCCATATGACGTTCCTTTTCCTTCCTTCTCCCTTTCAAGCCCTCTTTGTTTGCTTGCACCAACTTGTGACATTTTATTTTGAGATCCTAAAATATTCTGGGAAGGGCCTATTTCTTAGATCATGTTTGAACAGCAAGTAGAACTGGGTGCCCCTAGTCTGACAACCCACTGCCAGAAAAGACAGTGCTATTGCTAAACAACATCCTGCTGGGCATATTCTGGGCAATCAGAAATCTTCTCTAGTTAAATGTAGATGTTTAACATTTTCTCTTGCCCCCCTCCCAAAAAAAATTAAAAAACAAAAAATAAAAAAAATATTAAACCAGTCTTTGTAAAGATGTGCAACTCAGATGCACTAAATTAGGGTCAGGTGTGTGCCTTTTAGCTGTGTTACATCAGGAACCACAGGGATAAACTCTGGGTTTTTTTTCAGGGTTTAGAGGCTATAGAAGCAGCCATGGACTTTAGCATGAGTAATGAAAGTAAAGATATGTTAAAAAGTTCCCTCATGTTATTATTTGGCAGTTCATTAAGATATACCTTGTTTACCCGCTGCAGCCTGCACACCAGATTTAGCTCTCTGCAGGAACCTGAAGGCTTTTAATGTGTAGAAGCTGTGAAATACAATGGAAAACAAAACACTTCTGCTTTGTGTTTTTATGAAAAACAAGGTACTTAGTGACTGAGAACCTGCTCATCCTTTCCAGATTTTTCTCCATGGCAGATACAAGTGTGGAACAGAAAAGCAGAAACCAGATCTGATGATCTTTATTTACTGACAGGCTGGGCAACACAGTACATTTCCTACTCATCAATTTGGGCTTTCTGTGAGATGTTATAATCTCCTTTGTCTTGTTAACCACTGCTACAGCAGGCCAGAATTCATTTGCATTCTTGTGCTGCTCAGTGACCCTCCAGTGATGTCAGGTAAGAACACTGATTTTTAATTAAAATTTCAATTTTCAAGTACATTTCACAGTTAATACATGTCAAGAAATTCTGACCAGCTACACTATTCTGCTAAGTAGTATGGGTTCAGCTGTCGTCTTAATCACCTTTGAAGCAAAAAGCCACAGCTTCACTCCTGAAAAATGTGACTTCTCAGAACAATGACTATGTGAACAACTGATTTGTTGAACACACCAGGAGTTCCTCACTGAGAGGAAACATCAAGTGTGTGAGAACAGGAAAACATCCTGTGTTTAAAGATTTTAAAACCCATGATGGCAGTGTGATATAGTATACAGCAAATTGCTATGTAGTATACATTAAATTGCTGCTTAAGGTGTTCTGATGTTATTTGTTTCACTCGTTCTATTTATTAGGTCTTTATGAGCCCATGGCAATAGGCCCCCATAAAAACATTAGTGACTCTATCATTAGTCCAAGGTCCTCGAGATTTAGGAAAGCATTACCCACCCTGTTATACCGAGGGGCATGAGGTGTCAGGGCCCAGATCGCCAGCAGGTATAACTGGTCCACTGAAGCAGAGAAACCTCTCACAGAGCTTCAAGAATTTGCATCTGCACTTCCAGGGAGTAAACAGCTCACCTGAGGTTGCACAGAAATCCTGTGGGTCAGGTGGGAACCATGTTCACAGCCCTGAATTGCAGGCTCAGGTTCAGCCTCCTCATCTGCCCACAGTGCCTATAAATACTACAATGTATTTATTTTGTCCATTCACAAGCCATCACACTCTCAGTAAGGATGGTTGGCCACAGATGTCAGCTCCAGCTGGCCCTTCAGGAGCAGGCACAGTGAATGAGGATGTATCCTGCTCAACAACCATTCTTCCATCATTTTTACTTTTGTGGTTGACTGCTCTCCCAGCCAAGGCTTTTAAATGTTTTCAGTGAATAACAAAAAAAGCAGTTCTGGACTGGTTGCAACATCTAATTCACCTTGAATCATTTGGTTTCACTTTGTAACATCATTAAAAAACCTAAGGGCTTCACAAGAGGAATGAGGTAATCATGAGAAGCTGGTATTGGAGCTATTCCTCCCTCCTGTGCCCTAGATCCCAGTGCTGGACATTCACATCATGTGTAGGAAACCTTGGGTCTGATTCCCTTTTTGTCTGGTCCACAGCAGGAATTTTAACCGCAGGCTGCCCCACTTAGAAAATATTGCAAGTGTTAAACTGCACTATGTGCTGAGGCAAGGGTCTCATGACTCTTGTGGCTGGACTACTTAACAGTGAAAATGTAAATATTTATTGGATAAAAAATAATATACATCTCTCTAAGATGATGATTATGTCATTTGACAAGGGGAACTTCAGATTTTTAGTTGCTGCTTCAGTGAATGTTTATTTATGAATATAAGTGGAAGCACATTGACAAAGAGAATGAGCTACACTACCCTTCACCCAGAACCCAGCACCAACAAGTTTTTGTGGGAAACAGTGCACTTAGTTACATTTCTGCACTTAGCTACATTTCTTACCTGATGTTTGTCCTACCTACTGGTCAATACAGTCTTGGAGTGAGCGTGGGGAAAAGGATCAATGGCTCCTTTCTTAAATGTATACTCTAGGAATTCAAAGCAGAATTCACAAATAATTTTGTTGTATCCAAAACTACAATTTTGGGGCAGACTAATTATTCAGCAACAGAAGTCATCATCCACCTCTAGTTATATCATTGTTTTTAAAGTAGAAGGCAGACAGACAGCCCCAATGTCCCCCAGAATATAACATCCTGAGATATTTCTGGGCCAGTCAGACAACAAAAACATTAAGAAAACATCACCCAAACTTGCAAGATATGGGTGACTGGGAAGGTAATTGTCAAATGTTGAAGGCTACATTTTCCATTTCTTCCCCCTCACCTGACCTTTCCTGCTGGGGGACTCATAAAAATGAGGTTCCTAGATCATAATCTGCAGAGAATTCCTTATAAACTCCTTGGATACGTTTCATTTTTTAACATTGTACTGAAGCAACTGTTATTCTTCTGAACAAAGAAGAAAAAAAAAAGAAAAAAAGAAATCAAAAGCTTTCAACTAGGTCATGCTAGTATTATCATGAGTGAGTGTGAGTGGTATCATTTCACACATACTGCATCTCTCAATTAAGGAAAATGCCAGACTTCTGTTAGCAAGACAGCTGGTGGTACTCAGTGACTAAATATAGTACTGTCATCACCTAGGAGCACAGCCAGGACATTTTAATGGTTGGGACAACTGATATTTTGGTTTAGCCAAAACAATTTTTAATCATATGCTATTATTTTAAATAACCAGTGTAAGAAATCAGTGAATGAATGTATTTTAAATATATTGTACTGATTTCATTTATTAAGTCAATTTTCAACTAATATACAACTGATTTTTAAAGAAATTACACATATTGTGTACATTTGGGATAGAAAAAACAGCTAAGTAAATACAGCTGGCATTCAGCTGATTCTCTGATTGTCCGTACATTAGACTAAACTCCTTTACACAGTATTTTTATTGTATGTACAGTCCCTTGATCGGTGGGGCTTGGATACTCTGGGGAGAGATTATTAGGGATGACTCTATTGCTCAGGAGAGGCAAAGACAGACATAAATTTATGTAACTCATCTTAAGTGAAGGCTGATCCACTTCACCCCGTACTTGATGAAAACACTTTAATCTAAAATTACAACTGAATTAGGTTCTAAATTCTGGCAGCTCCCAGAGAATTCACGTTCCTGAAAAAGTCTTGCGGGCAGAGGGAAAAAGACTTCTGGGTTCTTATGTCTCAATCAATGTCCCAGGCATTTTGCATTTTTGTGCTAGCAGTCTTTGTACTTACTGTGGACCAAGCCAAAAATAAGATACACAATAAGGTATTCCTAAGGATAAATGGAAACAGCTTTCTGCATATAATGCTGTTGTAACCTTAAGGTCCATGTGTCTGAGCCTGCCAGGTTTACAAACACAGGCTGTGCTCATGAGTAGTTTAGGCATAGAAATGAAGTGTCTGTTTCTTCCCTCTTTCCAAAAAAGATTGGCTTAGGTCTGGTTTAGTTATGACTGAGTAGGTATTTCAAAATATTTATTAACAGTTTTATTACCTTATTTCTGCTGCCAGTTCTAAACAGTAGGGGCCAGGAACATCATCTTTGTTTGTACTTATCCGTGATTGTCTGTTGACGTACATGTTAAGGTGTCTTCTGCAGCCAGCAGATTAGAGGATGAGTTGTTAGTCCTGCTACCTGTTGAATGTGAGCTGAAAAATGATAGTGCTAG
Organism: Megaceryle torquata; assembly: GCA_024611175.1. Lineage (NCBI taxonomy): Eukaryota > Metazoa > Chordata > Aves > Coraciiformes > Cerylidae > Megaceryle > Megaceryle torquata. The sequence continues at coordinate 36,846 of JANIJG010016497.1, forward strand.
AGAGCTTTCTCAAAATGAGCTACCAGTGTGAAAATCTGTTTACCTTTGTGCTACCATTAGCAACAGGTTTTTTCAGCATCTATTCTCTTTCATTACCTTCTGTAGCCAAAGCAATGAAGAGAGTTTTAACATTATGAATAAATCTAAATTTTTTTTTTCGTGTGTGTGTGTTTAGAAAAATGGGATGAGAGAGAGAGAGAGAGGCTTTAGCACACTGCAGAGTACTTGTAAGGTCAAGCTTTTATCCGCACAGTCAAGATAATGTGGGCAACAGCACTGCATATTTCCCCCTTGGTCTCTTGGCCAACTTCCCCTCCAACCTCCTTCCTGCCTTGGCCCTTGTAGGGCTGTTTCGCCTTGGACCCACACCTGGGTGAAGGATAACTCCGGCAGGGCCACCAACAGGCAAGTTAGAGCTGATCGCTTGTTTCAGTCACTCCTTACTTCAAATGCTAAGAGCTGCTGCGTATCCTGCCACAGACCACAGTAAACAGAGAGGTGTGTGTACTCTTTGTTCTGTCGCTGCTGCTCACCATATTGTTTGCATCCAGCTGAGAGGGCTCAGTTAAACAGGGGATAAGCTCATATTTTCCTGAAGGCAACAAAATCCCTTTGCATTGTGCTTCTGCTGGTAGCTAGCAGCACAGATTCCCTTCCTTAGGCCTTGAGGGAAACCAAAACTGTACCAACCTTTGTAAAAGAAACAAAGTTCTTCTCTTCATTTCTCTCTGCCAAGGTTTTTCTCTAATCTGACTCATTACTGGAAAAGTAATAATAATCTGGATGATATTGTGTTTTCTGCTGCTCCAGTGTGGTTGTGCTGGCTTGAGGGGAGTGCCGAGCTGTACGTGTGCCTTATGACATCTGGGAAGCACTCTTACCTGCTCACTGGAGAGAGCTAAAGACCTCAGCTTCTTCTGCTCTTTTCCAATCTTGTCACTGCAGTGGGAGAATATTGGAAGGATAATATCAATAGTAGACAAGTTTTGCTTTTGGATTATTCTTTTGCTTGAACAGTTTTCAGACCAATATCTATAGGAAGAATAATTAACATATTCTATAGAAAAGCATTATTTTTTTCCCATTCATTTGTTCTTTGCTCACTGGACAGTATTTTTAAGTTATTATTGCATTAATAACTCCACGTTTTTCACAAAAACACAGTACTGTTGGTGAATGATATAATAATTATAATCATAACCAATAAATCAATCCTCTGAGTGAGTGATGTTACTAAGCTTATAATTTTGTCTTTAACCTTACTGGAACTGATAACTTTAAAGCTTTAGTTAGTAAATTATGATAGTCTTTCTCTTTTAATAGAACTTTTTTTTTTTTAATTATTATTATTTCCATGCTTAATTTGTTATTTTAAGTAACTTTTTCTGAAGACAACAGAAAGCTATCCCTGAGAAGCATTAATTTGTACTTGAAAGGTATATTTACATTTCTTTCTTTAAAGTGAACACACACTGTGACCTAGTTTTTATAAACAGAGAAAGCAATAAATGCCAGACGTGAAAATGAAGATTTTGTTAGATAGTATTCTAACTTTTTAATTATTTTTCAAATGTAAGAAATGGTTTCACCTATTTACATACTGCTAGAGGCTAAAGGGGAAAAAAGCATTTATCTTGAGCTGAGTTCAGAGAGTCTGCTTAGCCAAAAATAAAGGCAAACATTAATATACAGGCCTTCTTAAAGTCTCGACAGCATCAGGAATACATTTGAAGGAAGAGGAGCTGGTCTGGTTTGTCGGTTTGGCAGGTCCTAATGGAAAAGTCCATCATCTACAAACAAATGTGTACCTGCACAGTTGGTTCTACAGCCATGAAAGGTCTGCACAGGATTTCTACTCCCAGGGGCTCAGTCCCTGTTAGTGCCTGTGCCCGTGTTGGCTCTGCTAGGGAGAAAGGCAGACATAGGAATGCAGCGGTGAAATATACTGCAAAGACGCTTTTTCTACCTAACATTAAATTTGCTCAACGTAAAATTTTACAAGAATGTCTTGGACCACACAAAACCTGTAGTGATTAATCCAGAGATCTCCTCTGTCCTTTACGTGTTTACTTTTAAACGTTCATTCACTACAATACACTTTATATTGTTGAGACATGGCAACACGGAGCATGTTTGTAAAATACATGTGGAGTCGAAAGTATACATGCAATCTAAAGGCTTGTTTCTCTTGCTGCAGTAGAGTTCCAGACATAAAGTTTTTTTTTCAGGAATTCAACAGATGAAGAAAGCTCTTCAAAGTTGAAAACAAAGAATAATTAATTAAAAAACCTGAGACTTAAATGCAGAATTGCTTTTAATTTACTAGACTGAAAAACATGTCTTAGTGGGTACACAGGCATATCTTTACAACTGACTTTGGTAGATAATTGGTTAACTCTTGTGGCAATGGCCTTTTTGAATACCAAAGAAAGCACCCATCAAATGGATGTGATTTATTTTACAGGAAGGGGGGAAAGCTTTGGTGCATTTTCCAAGAAAACTTCCAAGGCTTAAGTGAGTATGTTGGCCTAGCAGTTACACCAACATGAATCGATATATAAAGCCATATGTGTAAGACAGCTATGAGTGGTAAAGGTAACAACTCTGAGCTATTAAGACATCTAAGTGTGTCTTTACATAAAGCCTTAAAGAGCTGCACAGGGAGTCATTATAGTGTATTATGTCAGGACCTTACTTACTCAACATGTAGAATTTGACACTGACACCGTCAGCTGTGATGTAAAATGCTTGGGGGCTAGTTTCACAGGGCAGGCATTTCCAAAGAGTTCAGCACCCACCAGTTCCCATGTAGGCAGCTAAATGAAGTGATGAAAATTTAAATGCTCTCGGCTTTCATGGGAGCTGGTTGATACTGGGTGGATTTAAAAACCCAGCCCCGCTCATAGGCGCTGAAGTCTTTTGAAAAGTTCAGCTTTCCCTAGGGTAGCTGTGCTGTCTGCTTTGGGCTCCTGGAGGGGTGATGAGGGGGATGAAGTCAGGCACTGGTGATCTGTGAAGGTGGCTGTTGAGGAGGTACTCTTCTGAGCCCCCTGAAGAATGTCTAAAGCAGGCTGAAGGAACATCCCTGCTGTATCTGTAATGTCTGTGCCATAGCACAGTGTTAAGGAGCTTAATTAAAACCCAGAAATCTGAGAATTACCTGCTCTGGAAATGTCCTCTTCTCAGATCATAAGGTAACATTACATTTACTGTGTGAACATGGTATCTGCTGCAGCAGACTCTTATTCTGAATGGTTTCAAACATCTTATTCCAGTACACATGAAAGCCAGCATAATTCACAGAATGCCTTTTATACCCTAGTAATTTTATTTTAAAAAGATGCAAACAAAACAATGTGTTAGATTACATTCTGGAACTGTTGTTCAGATGTTTTATGCTATTGCTTCAGCAATAAAAGGAACATTAAACTCCTGAGGCCAGACTGAGTCTAGCTATTTTCAGAACCTCTGCAAGGCTGGAGTGGAGCCGAGACACCTGGCTGCTGGGGAGCCCTTCAGAAAACCTGTCCCCCACTGCTGCGGGCTGGCCCCTCACTCTGAACCTGCAGGTCCCTGTGGGGGCACAAATATCCCTGTCATTGCAGATGATTGTTTTTGTTCATGATCTTAGAGAGGGATTCCACAGAAGGAAAAGCTATCAAGGATTGTCAGACACAAAGACATCAGCAGTTACACCACAAGGTGGGGCAGGTACCAGAGAAGCATGGCTGTATGGTTGTCCTCTTCTTCAAATTCTCCTCAGGCATTGGGCCATGGTTACTGCCGGAGGCAGGACAGCACACTGGACAGACCAGCTGTCTGTCTATAAGTGCACTGTCTGGTTTCTCACACCAGATAGGTGAGTGGAGAGTTCCTTAAATGTCACCTAACTCCCCATAAAGACCAATCTGCGAGACCTTCCCAAAGTGCTTAGGCCCCCCCATGTCTTCTCACTTCTTGTATTTTTGGTGGCATAGTACTTCCATGCTCAGCAGTGCAGTGGGTACAGCTTTGTCCCTGAACCCCCAGCTGACCCTTGGTGGTCAGCAGAGTCTCATGGTCAGCATTCAGTTCAAATACTGTTTCAGAGTTAATTAAGCTCATATTTCCTCCTGATCAAGTGCTTCACCTGTTCAGTTGTTTTCACATCATAAGTTGTGGTGACAAAACTTCCTCCCCTGACAGGCACAGGTAGGTACCTACTGGCTACAGTAAACTCCAAATTTTAGACTTCAAGTGGACAAAAATATCTATATGCAGTCTTGACTTAATTGCCTAAGCTGCAAAGGAAACATCACTACGCGCAGCTTTTTTGTTGGATGCATCTATGTAGTTCTGTGAACAGCATGGGGACATTAAATTGCTCTTTGGTACTGATATGTAATGAAGTCCCAGTGACATTGCACTTAATACATCGTTAACTTTGGGACTTTCTAGCATGTGTATGCTGTACTTTGCAACTACAGTGGGCTTTCTCTACAATTTCAGGGCCATATGTGATAGAATGATACAGCATCTGACTGATTTGATTAATAGATGTGTGATCTGATGCATCTTTCTGGTGTCTAACAGGAGATAAAGTTGAGATAATTTTTCAGTAAGCTACATTAGGATATTATTTCATGACAGTCCATTGCAGAGATTATTCTACATTCTTTGCAAAAAGCCATGGAAATGTTTGACCCCCTGCAAATTAACTGTAAGTTACACAGAAATAAATGGATCTTCTGTAGGTAAAATAAAAAGAAACACAGGAATGATGACTCAGAAGAAGAATAATTAGGTATTTTATTTATTCTCAGGCTCTTTCATCTTAACTGACATTCTAAGAAATGGGCAATCTGAAATCTATGATTTATTACCTTAAATGTTTTAGGACTTGCCTTTTTTTCTTAAGCTTTGTCAGATCTTAAACTTCCATGATATTCTGCCTTAAGTCCTTTGAGAATTAATAAGCAAAAGGTTCCAGTTGCAGACAGAGACACATTTTTCACGCTTCCCTCCCTCCCAGTGACTTGTTTTCTGTGTTCAGCCTCTGCAGAATGAAAGGGGGGGGGGGGGGGGGGGGGGGGGAAAGAACCCCGGCCGGGTGGGTTCTGTTTTTTTTTTAAACACAAAAAACCGCCACCCG